>VDFB02124206.1:0-22024 GCA_007258455.2 Sequoia sempervirens | reverse complement strand
AGCCAAATACTGTCTGTACTCGGGAGTAACAGGTGCCTCAACAATGTCTCGCCGCATATCCTAGGCCGCTGGCTGTAGAGCACGATAACCCTCAACAAGTGCCCCATAAGGCAAGCATGGACCCCAATCACTGACATCTACCCGTCGTCATCCGTAGTGCACTACTCCCTGTGGCATACACTGCACAATCCCATACTGCCTATAAACGCGACGAAATAGGAATTGCTCCAAAATCCTGGGGCTCTTCCCGATCAAATACATCTAATCGGCGAAGAACCCCAACTCAATATCATCATCATCCTAGTCATCATAGTCTAAATAGGGATGCCAGGTCACTGTCTCCACATCATCAATAATCTGCTTCCAATAATCTAGCTTACCCATCATATGCTGGGTAGGCTTGCCTCTGTAACGAAACACATAGGGTTTCGTCGCTGGTCTCGATAACATCGGCACGGGACGCGTAACAACAATATGCTCCCATGCCCATACCTGAAGAAGGGTAGCACCTGCCGATAAACTGCTGCCTCTGAGGTACATGATCCAGTGTAAATCATGATAGAGCTGAGCAAGCATGCACATGCCCCAAGCGTATCTCGTCCTATGTACTACCAGACCCTCTAATACCCGACCCCATCCGAGAGATAAACCCTTTGACCTCTTATTAGGACAAAAGAATCCACCAATAAAGCCGGCCAAAACTAAAGGAAGTGGAGCATATGAATCATGCATCTCTACCCATGGAATCCACTCTCCCGCAATATGGGGATCCTGAAAAACTCTCCGCATAGACTCTACCCCACCAACCTCCTCTGAATCATGCACGACAATCTCCCCAACAAAAGGAATGCGAAGAATACGCCATACATCCTCTGGCATCATGGTCATCTCGCCAGTAGGTAAGTGGAAGGTGTTGTGGTCACTATGCCACCACTCTGCTAAAGCTGTCAGTAGACCCCTATTAAGTCTAATATGGGGCATATCTAGTAATGTCGCTAAACTGCAATCAGTAATATGTTGTCTCTCATCTGGTGAAAGTCACGGTATCATATCAAAAGGCCAAGGGAACTGCTCCCACACCTGGATAACATCCAAATGCTCCTGTTATCATACAAAAAGAACATTTTAATCAGAATATCAAACATTAGGAGGTCATCAAATTTTTAAAAATTGTGCTTTACCTATCAAACTATCAATTTATCAAGGAACCCTCATCTATCAATCGGGTTCATTCCTTCAGAAAGTTTAATTATTCCTCGCCTATCATGAGGGTAATTATTATCAATCAATAGATCTCGCTCATCATGAGATCGTTTACCATTTATTTAGTCAAGATCAAACTAAAATAGATGGAATCAACAACAAATCGACGAAAATCAAAGTGCACAATTTTAATCAATCTATACTTCCAAGCGCTACAAAATCCTACTGAAGCGCTACAAAATCTACCTAAAGCGCTATTTCTACTGAAGCGCTACAAAATCCTACTGAAGCGCTACAGAATCTACCGAAAGCGCTATTTCTATTGAAGTGCTACAAAATACCACTGACGCGCTGCAGATTTGACCCTGCGCGCTAAAACACTGACGCGCTATAGATTTCGATGGGCGCGCTAAAACAGATCAGCGACATGCTAAACTGCGTCAGCCGGGTGCTAAAACATAAAAACACGTGCTAAAAGACCTAAAAAGTATGGGCACGAATCACGAGGAGGATTTGGGGTACGTACCGGAGGTCCAGAGTCAGCCGGACGCTGGTGACGTCGCACATGCTCAAGTCGGTGGGTGTGGTAAGGGATCGACATCCTGAAGCTCTAGCACTCTGAGGGTCTCTATCACAAGATTGTCAAAGTCAAATGCACAAATGACTTTTGAAAATGACCTTTTGAGCTTTTATAGGTTATTTTTGAGGGATTTTCATGAGATTTATTTATTTTTCCTTCTGATAAATTATTTCTTACCTATCATAGGTGCATTTTTGGACAATTTTGTCAGGAGATAAATTGTTTCTTCACCAATTCATCATTAAATCATCATAAAAATTCAAATTTTTTGAAAAATCATATGAAAATCCAAAATTCTTCAATTTATCTCCGATGGGGGCATATATCGCTATCATTTCAAAATTCAACATCTGGGGCAAAATCAGGGGCATATTTTAAACTTTTCATCAATACTGACAGCTGAGAAAAAATCATTCTTTGAAGCAATGCGTAAACACATCACTTCAAAGAGGGGCAAAATGTAGACACCTAAAAATGGTCTGGAGAATCTAATTAATTAAATATGTCTTATTTGATTAATTTATCTTAAATTCATCTACTTAGTAAATAAATAGAAACATTTATTTATATTAAGTTCATTATTAATTCTTCTGTTTCTCTCTTAATTAAATAAACAAAATTATAAACTTTGTTTTATTTAATTATTATCATTATTACTTTTATACTTCTCTATCTTTTAAAATTAAATACACAACTTAAATAATTTGTGTTATTTAATTAGTCTACATCATTATTTCTTTCTTAATTAAATAAAGATATTCTAAAAATATTTTATTTAATTATCATTTTCTTGTTTTAATTTTAATAAAACAAACCCTATAGTTTGATTTATTAAATTATTTATTCCCCTTTTGCTAAATTTAAATAAATTAAAATTTATTTAAATTAATGCATAAATCATTTACCACTATTCACTCACCAATAAAATTAAATTTTCAAAATTTAATTAATTCTAATGTCATTCACGGGAAGAGCTTCGGGGACAAACCTGCAGGAAGTCCTCTCAATCTTCTTCCTCCAATCTTCCCTCTTATCTTGCCTGGTGTTTTCATGGGGAGAAACAATCCTCCATGATCAGCTCCATCTTCTCATCCCATGCCATTCAATTCTCTAGATTGAATCCTAGCCTTTTATCCCGTATTCCTGTGCAAATGTGCTGCCGTGAAAGCTATAAATACAACTCTTTGGCTACAGGAAATAGATCCCAACTTATGCAATCTTACTCTGCAGGTTTTCCAAAGCATCCAGCATTCATCTAGCATTCAAGCATCTAGCATCCATCCAGCCTCCATCCACATTCATCCAGCATCCAGCATTTGCAGTCATGGCTGCAATCACAGTAGTTTTAATTGTTTAAACATATAGGAAATAGAATAGTTCATTTCTCATTCTCTAAGTGTCATTTCAATAGTTTAATTAGCTTCTAAATCTGAGAGCAAAGTAGATTAGAGAGATCTTTAGAGTTAGAGAGCAATAGGATAGATTTCTGAAGATTTCTAGTTTAAATTAGCTTAATTTTCTTGAATCTTAGATGCAATGTCCTATTTAGAAGTGTAGAAGCATGTTTAGTTTGTTTTCCTCATTCTACCACTTACACATATTTGTTCTAAGTTTGAGGTTTATTTGAAGGTGGGTAAAGGATGATTTGAGGTTGAATCACATTATCTTCTCTTTGTTTCAATTTTTTGTAGCAAGCCTTAGTGGATGAACCTTGTGAGATGAATTCCTCAAAGGCTTCATTTAACATGTCAAATTCATAACTATTAAAAGGATTGAGAGTTAGGTTAACTTGGAGAAAGAAATTTTACATACTCAAATAACCCTTCTTTCTCCAAGGGGTTCATCAGTCTATAGGTGTTGGTTTTGTTTTGTAATGAATGCCAAATGTAATCTAATCTTATCCAACTATGAAATAATACTAGAAATGAAAAGTAAAGTAATCTAATTCTATCCAAAATTTGAAAGGAAACTGAATTAAGCTAGATCTAATGAAATGCATGAAATAGAAACTAAGTAAACTAAAACAAAAATTTAACAATAGAAAAGAGCACATAAAAAAGGTTTTTAATGCTGTAAAATGTA
Organism: Sequoia sempervirens; assembly: GCA_007258455.2. Taxonomy (NCBI): domain Eukaryota; kingdom Viridiplantae; phylum Streptophyta; class Pinopsida; order Cupressales; family Cupressaceae; genus Sequoia; species Sequoia sempervirens. Next base: position 18,159 of record VDFB02124206.1, on the reverse strand, counting down.
GTTTCAGGTTTGACATTGGACTAAATCACCCAGAGGGGTGTATGAGTCCTAGTTATGGTTTTTGAAGGATTAAAAAAGTGAATAACAATCACCACAAAATTCCCATAAATTAGGTAAAACAACTTGTACTGGGACTAAATCGCCTAGAGGGGTAAATGAGTCCCATATTAGGGTTCTAAAACCGAAACTAACAAATTCTAAGTGAATGTTAAGGTTTCTAACTTGTATGCTATGTATAATATGTGCTATTATATATTTCAAATGAAACTCAATGATGCAAGATGCAAAAATGCAACCTATATGCACTTTCATTAATGCAAGATTTAGAAGCCCTAAATGGAAATTAACTAATGCAAGACCTAATGCAATGTTAATGAAGGTGAGATCTAGGACTATGATGCACTCCAAATCAGAAATAAGGTAGCCAAAGGCTAGGTTCACCAAAATGAAACCAAGGAAATAGGATTCCACCTTTTTGTTGATGAAACTATGGGTTTAGGACCTCTTGTTTCACTTTAGTTGATTAAAGAAAACCAAGATCCCTCAACCAATTGACTTGATTAAGGAATGGGCTATGGTTAGGATGGTATCCTTGGGTGTGATTAAAGAAAAAAGGTGGTTCACCACTAAGAAAGGGATTAGAAAGATAAGAAATGTAAATGATATGCAAAACTAACAATGTAACCTATGAAATTTGAGACCTATTTCACTCTAGTTCATTAAAGGAAACCAAGATCCCTTACCTAAGTGACTCAATTGAGGGAAGGATTCATAAATGAGGTTTTTTTTGGTGTGGTTAAAGACAAAATGAGGTTCACCATTAAGAAAGGGATTAGAAAGACAAGAAATGTAACTGATATGCAAAAATAACAATATAACATAGGAAATTTAGGACCTATTTCACTCTAGTTCATTAAATGAAACCAAGATCCCTCAACTAAGTGACTCAATTAAGGGAAGGATGCATAAGTGAGGGTTTTCTTTGGTGTCATTAAATAAAAAATAGGGTTCACCACTAAGAAAGGACTTAGAAAGGAAAGAAATGTAAATGATATGCAAAACTAACAATGTAACCTAGGAAATCAAAGTCAAAATCAAAATAATGATCTGAGAATGAACAAAGGTGCATCTAGAAAACTGAAGATGTTGGAAACAAGGTTTGTAATCCAAAAATTTTGACTTTTAATGCACATTGGGAATCATATGCCAGTAGGGGCAATTCAGACCTAGTTTAGGGTTTCTAGGAAAAAACTAGAATTTCATAGTGACAAGTTTGAATCCTTTGAAATTAAGAAAAAGTGTTATACCAAGACTCATATGTCACAAGTGGAAATTTACTCCCATTTTTCCTTTTCAAAAATTCAGGATCTAAATATGTTCTCCTATCTCTGCACTTCCTTCCTTTGTTTCCATAACTCTTCTTCTAAATCTGAACATGTTATTAAAACCTACAAAATAAAATATCGTGTTGATTTTCTTATGGGGGTTTTCCTCGGTCAACCCCCTAGTTCAATAATTAAACCTTGATATAAAGAATAGATATTGAAAGGAATTTTTTATGAGATTCCTAATCTTAATTACATCTAAGATTAAGATATCCAAAGTGCAATGAAACCCTACTCTGATGTGCTAGAATAGGATGCATGAATGAAACATAAATATGACATACTCACTTTGGGAGATCTCTAATCACTTTAATAAGCCTCAATAATGCAAGTACCTTCCTTTAGGTAGAAATTAGAATGACAATGGAGGATGAAATCACTTAGGAAAAAAGTCATTAGGCTTGGTTTGATGGCTAATTACATCTCCCCAACCTAGAATCCATCATGATTCTCCATAAGCAACCATCATCAATCCTTGACAATGATAGATCTTGAATTGAAAGTGAGTTTGCAGACCTACAAAAACACTCTAATGTTGCTCCAATACATCAAATTTATTTGCTCCTTGCTCTTGAATGCTAGAAAATATCTCTTGAAGAGTCTTGCTTGAAAACTCTATGGACACTAATGTTGGGAGTCTAAATCTTCACTTTCGAGCACCTATAGCAGCTAAACCGTGAGGAATTTGAAGATGATGCAAACTAGAGTTTCATGAAATTTTGTCTATAGATTCTAAATATATTTTTTTCAAATATTTTGGAATCAGATTGCACTTCTTTTTCCATCTCCCTCGAAAACTAGTTTTTTTCATAAAACAACATTGTAAAAAACTGATACTCACCGTATAACGCATAAATTCTTTTCCATGAAGGATAAAATTCTAATTCTTTTGACGTTAGATTTGTAACTTTGATATCTAGTGCTTCCAATTTGTTAGATAGTTTTTTATTGAATATTTTTTCTTTAATCAAGTTTCGAAGTCAAACCAATTACAATTCAGACATAGCATGATCGTATAACATGTAACTTTTTTTGTTGGATCAAGGACTTCAATATCTAATGCACTCATAATTTTAAATTTTTTTTTGATAATCTACTATTTTTCCACATCTACAGAATAGAGAGCTTGATTTTCGATGAAACACCTACATTCACAAGAAAGAAAAAATAAATATAATAATTAAATTAAATTTATTTAAAATTATACTTTTTGGGAAGCTTATAATAAGGATTGCATACACAAAAAATAAATTTTAAATAAATTCATTTGATCCCCCAAAAGGTAAATCAAAAGTGGTTTTTTATCAGCAATTTGATAGGTGTAAAGGAGACTCCATTATAGGTATGGTTTAAAACTAGCGGGGTTCTATCCAAGGGGGTTTGATTTAAGGTAGTTTGATCAAACCCTCTTCAATTGGAATGCTTTAAATGGAACTTTTTAAGGCTTAAATCATTATATTTTCTAAAAATATGTGATTTCAACAAAAATCAGAATCTCCTAGAAATTGTAAACCAGCTTTGTGGGATGCAATGTGCCTAGATATGGTATATAATGCAACTAATTGAGAAAATAAGATGATTATTAATGCTAAACCTAAGAAATGCAAAGTGGTTGAAAACATAGTGATGTATACAAAAACAACTAAGAATGCAAATAAATGATGACAAAATTAAACAGAACTGGAGAAGTGCACTTGCAATCTAAAGTATGATGCAAAGAGGCTCTAGAATCCTACAAAATTGACAGAAAATATTGACTAGGACACTTACGCCAAGTTGGGTGACTTAGTCTAGTTTTGGGGAAAATCTCTCAGAATAGGAATCTACCAAATGGGTACTAAACTATTGAAATTTGGCACCACAAAACTCTCTAACTCTTCTAGGGTTTTGCACCTAAAAGGAGAGAGGTAGGCCAAAAATTCTAGCTAGGTTCATTCAAATTATGCAATGTAGGATGTTACTATGCCTAAATGAAATGATCTAAATATAATTAAATGATCTAAATGGCTGATTATGTATGCAAAATCTAAGATTTATGATATGTTGGAAAACATAGTGTTGTTTGCAAAAAGCTTAAAAGAATGAACAAGAATGCAAATTAAACCAAACAGAAGACTATTTTTCAAAATGTGTGCACCTAGGAAATTGAAGAAGACTGGACAACAATTTGGAAAACTGATGAAGTCTGATTTGGAGTTGATTGGGACTCATTCGCCACCCTGGGTGAATCATACCCAATTTTTTATTTTTCTGCACAAAAGCTATTTTCTGTCAACTGGGAACCAAAATCTACATTTGACTCAAAATTGTATCTCAAGAGGGACACATTATCCACTCATGGCAAATTAATCCACTTCCAAAATTTTGCAACTTCAAATCTCTATTCTACACCTTGACACCTGCACAACAATTTCTGACGAAAACTGACTCGGGATCTCAAAAAAATCCTACAAAATAGCTTAAAGTTGTTTGTCTAATGGGGGGTTTTCCTTGGTCAAATCCTTAGTTGGGTAATTAAACCTTGATCGAGAAAAATATACATAAAACCCTAGCCTTAGATGTGTTAAAGATTAGGAAAGTCTAAAGTATGAGAAAAGCCCTATTCTATTGTGGTAGAATAAGAAATGCAAATATGATTGTGTAATGGAAGATATCAATCCTAGAAACCTTACAACACATTAAAAGTGGAGATAAAATGACATGCAAATGGAAAGTAAATAAAATGCAGACCTTAATATGAAGATAAAGTGAAAATGGAAGATGGAATCACTTTGAAACCAAGTCTTTAGGTCTGATTTGATGGCTAGTTGCATGTCCTCAACCTAGATTTCTCCATGATTCACCATAGGTATCCATCATCAACCCTTTGTAATGTTGATTCTTGACCTAAAGAGTGAGCTTCAAGACCTGCAAAAACCCTAGTTTTTTGCCCTAAAAATTCAACTTTTGTGAATGGGACTTGTTGTAGAAGACTTGACTTAGAAATTGCTTTTGTGGAATGACAAAAAGATGTGTAAAATTACTTAAAATGAGTATTTATAAGCAACAATACCTATTTTCCCATTATTTAGACCTAAGAGGCCAACATTTACAAGGAATTTAAGTTGAATTAATTAAATTCCTGCTTAAATTGAATTTTCCCTCAAAAGTGACTGATTCGCTGCCCTTGGTGAATGCGTCCCACCAAAGGGGACTTATTCACCCAAGGTGGCGAATGGGTCCCACTACTAATTTTTGAAGGTGGGTTTTTAGGGTATGAAAAAATTAAGTGTTGTGTGTTGGGGTTTAGGTGATTTCTCAGGTGAAATGGACCTCTAGATCCAAAATAATGGGTCTTAGGGGCCTATAAATGCTATTTTGAAGTATAAATGATGTGAGGCGACTCAAAAGTGGGTCTAATTATGTGTGAAATTATCTCTTTTCTCAAGAGGGTCCAATTTTCTATGGCACATTTAGCCCCCACTTTAGCATGCATATGAATCTACGTGCATATGTAAGCTAAAAGACTCTAAATGATGCACTTTATTACATAAAAGGATAGTCATTCAAAAGATAGGAGAAAAAAGCCCCTAGTGTAGTTCTCTACAAAACCACAACATTAGGAACTGAATCTTGCAACATACATTCATTAATTATCCAAAAATCCTTTTATCTAACTCCTATATATCCAATTTGAGGGTAGATGTATGCCCCCCCTTGATTTTACTTGCTTTACATAGGTGGAATCAAGGTAGCAATCTAGCCACGTCGAATAAGAAACATCATATCGTAGGGAATTTCCAAGTACTATGCCTCATGACGATAGATGAATTATGATGTCAGGTGTGGAATCACGATTCCAATGCATTAAATGGTGTCCAAAATGGATTACCCTAGCACCCATTATGTTGAATTGAAGAAGATATACTTGATTAATTATTTAGAAAGATAATAACCATATGTTAATGCGTAAGAGTAAAAAGAGGTGAAAATTAATTAAAATAAGTAGAAGAAAGTAATGTGTCACTATTCATTTTACCTTCATGTAGCTTGAGAGTGACGAGTGAGAGAAGAAAATGTTGAGCAGACGGGATCACACACCTTCGTAGCTGAATCATCTTCGGGAGTAGGTGGCATGTGGTGAGTTGTATTATGAGGTGAGTTGATTCTGCAACTTTCACCTTGTTATTTTATAAGAAAAAAGTGATTTTAATGCATGGATCGGTTAATTTAGGGTCTTTGAAAAAAGTTCGCAAAGTGTCCCCTTTTTTCAAAAAGTGTCCCTTTTGTTTGCAAAGTATCTCGTTTCTTTGCAAAGTGTCCTAAAAGGGTTCTAAAGTGTCTAGGGACATTATAAAAGAACACTAGATTGTACTTTAACACACTTTCTTGATGAAATATGTGAAAATTGAAGAAATTAGATAGGAGCCACCCCTGACCAAGGGTGATGAGGTAGTTATTGAGGATCGTTACAAGCATGGAAAGTACTCACATACTTACAGGACTAGATCTCATGTAGTAGCTATAGCAGACATCAAAACCCAGAGTCAGAGAGAGGCTATCATGTCCTTGATGCCCCCCAAAGAGGATGACGTTGACATTCCTCATCCAATTGGAGACATAGGTGATGACATTTGATTTTACGCATGTACATGAGTATTTTATGCTTTGTATATATATATATATATATATATATATATCATGATGATGATTACTGATTGTGTACATTTTCTATCTTGCAGAAGTGATGAGAGACTAGCAAGAGTTCTATCGTTAGGCTACTATGGAGATAGTGTCTGCATCCACTGATGAGGAGGAGATGTATCCTAACTACATGCCCCCACCGATCGTGGAGGAGGAGCCAGAGTCACTTAGACCATTTGCAAGGTTACATGCAGCGTATGAGAGTGTGAGGAGATGACATCGTCAAGTTGAGAGTGCAGTATAGACATCACAGACCTTAGTAGAGGTTGAGAGACTGAATGCAGAGCTGGCACAAACATGAGTAGAGAGGAACCAGATGGTAGAGGAGCGGCTTGTGGTCGTTGGTCAAGTGTAGGGTCTCTAGTTCGCACTCAGATTTGGTAGTTTGCAGTCACGGTCACACACGACTGTCTCACGACATCTAAGGACCAGCTCACGAGTACCAGAGCCTGAGGGGTCTAGCTCTCACTGACCTCTATGACTTTGTATATGATATTGACATGTATATAAAACTTATATATATATATATATATATATATATATATTTGGTGTTCTTATGATGTGTTTCTTTGTGCGAATGTTAAATGCAATGTGATTAATTAAATAACTTATGGTAAAAGTATTTGATTAATGTTGACATGATGTAACATGATTAATGTGATCGAGTTTAAAACATATTTCAATTTTATTGTAGATACAACATTGTTGATTAGAATATAATATGTTAAATTAAATACACCTATAACTCATTTAAGGATCTAACTTAACATAACATAAAGGTGAATAGTATGAATCCTAAAGTAATTATAAAATGAACTTAAATAATTACCTTAGTGTTAAAGAGAAACACAAAATTAATTGTCAAGAACGAAGCAATGTGAAAGTTATTTAGAATAATATCAAATAAATTTAAACAACACTGCTCTATCCATCACACTATTCAAAGAGGTCAGAGATAATACCAAGGAAAATGTGTGGCATTAATGGGTTCCTTAAGGGGTGTTTTTTCAAACTATGTTAAGAGATAAGCACCAGACCCATAATTGGTATCAACTATGTAAGGTCCTAACCAATTAGGGCTGAATTTATCTTTATCTTCATTGTCGGCACTAGTATTGCGTTGATTTTCAATAAGAACAAGATCTCCCTTAGAAAATGATTGAGGGATGACGTGTATATTGTGTTTACGTTGTAGTTGTTTGATGTGAGCTTGAAGATGTTTGAGAGGGTTAATGCGTTGTTCATCAAGCATCTCAAGTTGATGTAATCATTGATATTTATAAGTATTATCATCAATAAGGTCTTGGAGAGCAACTCGCAATGTAGGAATTTCTAACTCCAAGGGCATGATTGCAGCAGTGCCATAAAAAAGGTTACAAGGGGTAGTTGCCGTAGATGATCTAACATCTGTTCTATAAGCCCAAAGCACATAAAATAGTTGTGTATGCCAATATTTATGATGCTTGTTGATATTTTTCTTGAGAATTTGTTCGAGAATATTATTAATGTTTTCAGCTTGTCCATTAGATTGTGGATAATACAATGTGGAAAAGTGATGCTAAATGTTGAATGTTTCAAGAAAATTTTGAACTTCGATATTCTTAAATGGAGTTTCGTCGTCTGAAACAATTGTGGAAGGGATCCCAAAGTGAAAAATTATGTGTTCCAATATGAAACAACAAATTGCTTCAATAGTTGTAGAAGGGAGAGGAATAGCTTCCACCCATTTTGTGAAATAGTCTGTTGAGGTGATGATAAATGTATGTCCAACAGAAGGACATGATTTTTTTAATAAGATCCAATTCCCATATTGAAAATGGCCAAATGGGAGCTTGTGCATGAAGCTCAGTAGCAAGAGCATGCATCAAATTACTATGTTCTTGGCATTTTCGACATTTTTAACATAAGTGAAGCATTCCTTCTCCATATGTCTCCAATAAAAACCCATACGGATAAGTTTTTGCACTAACGAACGACCTCCAAAATGACCTCCACAGGCACGAGAATAAGCCTGTTTGAGAACTAAAGGGATTTAAGAATCTGTAAGACATCGTAATAAGAGACCATTGAAAGATCTTCTATACAATGCATTTGCGAGGATCACATATTTAGCTGCTAACTTGCATAAACATTTTCAATTTTTTTTGTGGTAGGTTTGGGAATGGTACCATATTTTAAATAGTTGTATATTGTATCATACCATTCACACGAGGCATCTTGATTTATTACCAAAATGTCCTCTAGAGGAGTATCAATCAAAGGTTTCATGATAGGATCGATAACAATGGTGAAGTCTATGGAAGGATTGTATGGGGATATAAGAGAAGCTACACTCGCCATTCCATCTGCATGTCAATTGTCTTTTCATGGGATGTTATCAATGGTGAATGATTCAAATGTCTCTAGCAATTTCATTATAAGATCCTTGTATTTTGATAACTTGTCATTTTTAGTTTGATATGTACCATTGATTTGTTTGATAACCAATTGCAAATCGTCAAAGATTTTGATATGTTTAAAATTCATTGTTAAAGCAGATCACAAACCTATGATCAATGCCTCATACTCAACTGTGTTATTTGTGCATAGGGTGATCCCACAATAGTGGTTTACAATTTTTGGCCAAACTGGACACTAAAATAATTTTTTTAACTAAATGTTCACATTCGGGCACCTATAGCGGCTAAACCATGAGGAATTTGAAGATGATACAAACTAGAGTCTCGTCACATTTTGTCTATAGATTCTAAAAATAGTTTTTTCAAATTTTTTGGAATCAGATTGTACTTCTTTTTCCATCTCCCACAAAACTAGTTTTTTTTAGAAAACAACATTTTTAAAAAGTGACACACACCATATAACGTATAATTGTTTTTCCATTAAGGATAAAATTATAATTATTTCGAATTTAGATTTGTATCTCTGATATCTAGTGCTTCCACTTGGTTAGATAGCTTTTTATTAAATATGTTTTCTTTAATCAAGTTTGAAGTCAAACCAATTACAATTTTATATAGTACCATATAACGCGTAACTTTTTTGTATATATCGAAATTCAATTTTTATTTTTTGTTGGATCAAGGACCTCAATATTTGGTGCACTCATATTTTTCATTTTTTTTATAATATGCTATTTTTCCACATGTGCAGAATAAAGACCTTCATTTTTGATGAAAATCCTATGTTTAATAAAACTAAAAAAAAAATACATAATAAAACCAAAACATATTAAAATTATATTCATTGGATACCTCATTCTGAGGACTACAATTCCAATTGGGTTCATGAAGTCTCCTCCATTTTCATCCTCAACCCGAGCTTGAAGGGAAAAAATTTTGGTTTTTTTTGTGCCAGAGAGCAAGGAGGTGGGAAAAGGGGTTCACTAGAACCACCAGGGGGTTCTAGCAAACCCCTAGGGGTTCAAGCGAACCATGGTTCATTCAAACCCCCTTTCAAAAAGGGTATTTCATTATTTTTTTTGGTGGGATGGGGTCCACCTTGTATTTAACTGGTTTGCACGAATCTGGGTTCATTCGAACCCTTTTTTGGTTCGCTTGAACCAAAGGGTTCATTCAAACCCCAAAAACCAATTTTTTTGGTATGGGGTCATTTTTTGCCACTTTTCCTTCCTCACTTAAATTGTAAACCACTTTTGTGGGTTTACCCCATAGGAAATTTAATTGATAAGACAAGGGAAGAAGTTTCCCATCAGGTGGAAGTAATACCACTCCAACACCAAAACCTATTCTACACTTAGATCCATCGAAATACAATTCCCATGGTTGAATGTCATCGGTCAAGACATTATTATCTAGAAAGGAGTCATGAGTAGGTAAAGCAAAAGGGGAAGGAGAATCAGCTAAGTGGTCAATTAAGGCTTGTACTTTGATTGCTTTTTGTGAAGAAAACTTAAGATCAAACTTAGCTAACAACATTACCCACTTAGTTAGATGTCTAGAAAGATCTTCTTTGTTAAAAAGGTGTTTGAGAGGATCAAAGTTTGTGATGGCTTATATTTCAACATTCAGTAAATAATGCCACAATTTACTAGTAGTGAATACAAGAGCCAATAATTTTTTTTCAATAGGTGAATATCAAGCTTCATAATCAATTAAGGTTTGACTTATGTAATAAATAGGGTGTTCTTTTCCATGATCATTGTGTTGAGCCAAAAATGGTAGAAGAGCATGGGAAGATGCAATGATGTACAAGATAAATGGTTTGTTTGGCATGACAGGTTGTAAAATAGGTGGCGTTACAAGGTATTCCCTTAAACTCTCAAAGGCCTATTTACAATCCTCATCCCAATCAAAAGGCATGCCCTTTTTAAGGAGATGCGTGAAAGGTAATGTGCAATTGGCTAAAGATGCAACAAAATGTTGGATAGCTTGAATTCAACCTTGTAATGTGCGCAAGTGAGAAATATTTCTAGAAGGTGGCATGTTAATGATTGCATCAATTTTCTTTGTGTCCAACTCAATGGCTCTGTGAGATATGACAAACCCAAAAATTTTACCACTATCTATGCGAAAGACACATTTTTTTGGATTTAATCGCACATTGTATTTATGTATTCATTCAAAGATTTTTCGATGGGCATCTACATTGTCTTGATGTGTTAACGATTTAGCCAGGATATCGTCAAGATAATCTTCCAAAATTTTGAGAATGTAATCGTGAAAGATTAATGTCATTGCATGTTGATAAGTTGCACTGACATTCTTTAGACCGAAGGCCATCACAACCCAACAAAATGTTCCCCAAGCAGTTGTAAAGGTTGTTTTATATTTATCTTGAGGGTTAATAAGTATTTGATTATAGCCAGAAAATCCATCCATGAATGACAACAAAGCATTTCCAATAGTTCAATCCATGATCATGTCTATAATAGGAAGTGGAAAGTCATCTTTTAAAGAAGCTTTATTCAAGTCTCAAAAATCTGTACATATCCTAATACAATTATCAGGTTTTGCAACTGTGACAATGTTTGAGATCCAAGGAGAATAATCAATAGGGTGAATAAATCCAACATCAAGGAGCTTTTCAAGATCTTCTTTAACATGCAAGGCTATTGTAGGGTGCATTTTTTGTATCTTTAGATGAACGGGTTTAGCATTTTCAACAAGGACAATGTTATGTGTGACAATTTTTGGGTCAATCCCTGGCATATCAGAATATTTCCAAGCAAATATTTAAGGAAAATCATGAAGTAAAATGGTAGTTTCTTCTTGTTCTTCATTGTCAAGGAACTTCCCAAACTTAATAACTTTGTCCTTATCATTAATGTCCATTGAGACATTAATTGTATCTCCTAAAGAGAGTGCATTGGATTTAGTAACTTCATATTCATAGAGTTCTTCAGTGATATCACTCTCTTCTTGCTTGGTAACAGTCATGGCATGAGGAATTTGTTTCATGGATGTAAGTGAGGGTGCATTATCATAAATGCCTAACATTTGTTGTAAAGTTTCATCACTATCAACATACGCGCATGATTGTGGTAAGGTCATATCAACCAATTTAGGATGTTTGATTGTGAGTTGGTATTTCAGTTGATATGTAGTAACATTAATGTTCAAAGATGGTTGTTGAGTAGCTTTTGTTGTTGTAGAAAAAGAATATCCCAATCTAGTTTTTGTCTCTTTCGTATTAGGTTCAATAGGAACACGAATACCTTGCTCATGTTTTCCACAACCTTTTTCAATATAGCCTAATTGTTTTACAAGTTCATAGCCTTGTCCATAAAGTGTTTCCATTTCTTGTGGATTAGGTAGGGATTGATAATATATCTCATCAAAATTTGTTGTGTATGTTGTGTTTTCATCAAAATTATAGGAGATAGATGATTGTTCAAAATTTTGAGTTGACATGATTATTGGTTGGTCTTGTTTCTCATCTTTCTTTTGTTTGATTATTTATTCACCCATAAATGATGGTGTAAATTCTAAGGATCCCCAATCATCGCCAAAAAATTCAGATACTAATTCCATATTGTTTTACTCAATTTCAAGAGGGTATATGTTGGATGTTGGTATTAATGTTTTTAGAGGACTTGTAGCTCCTTTTTCAAGCTGCAAGCAGCTTTCAGGCTTGGGGTCAATTTCAAATTGATAAATATAATTGTTATGGATGTATTTCATGTTACGATGAAGGGTTGAAGGCACTACATTCATCTCATGAATCCATGGTCTACCTAAAAGAAGATTATATGAAAGATCCCAAGGCATGACATGGATAGGAGTTTGCAAGGTAGCCACCCCAACTGTAATAGGTAAAGTAATTATCCCAAGCAGTTGCTTTATTGTGTTGTCAAATCCTTGAAAGGATACAAAATCAAGTATTATATGACTTGTCAATGTGTAATCGATCAAGGAGATTTACACTACACACATTAATAGAAAAAACCATTATCAATGAGGGTTTGTTTGATACCTATGCGATTGCATTGAGAAATTATCATAAAGGCTTCATTTTTTTTATGCAACTCCAAAGGAGGGAGCTCATGTTGATGGAAAGTAAATTCAAGATTCATTTTTTGGATTAGAGTTGCGACATCATTCAGAGTGGTACCTGGAAGAACTGTGATTTGTTTTAAGGTTGTTTGAAGAATGTTATGATAATTAGGTGAGTTTTGAAGTAAATCCCAAAGGGAAATCTTGCCAGGAGTATTCTTTAATTGTTCAACAAGATCATACTCCTTTGTGTGTGGGTTGTAGCAAGGAGCACTAGGCAGATTGGGTAAAGGTAAAGAGGGCTATGTTGGTTGTGGTGGTTTCAAGTTGTTTCAGGTATTATATATATGAGCAACAATAAAATTACTTGATTGTTGCAACAAATTGGTTTTAGGTGGGTAAAGAGTGTACTGAGGTTGGCTAGAGGGATGAAGTTTATGCGAGGGTGGATAAATAATAAGTTGGGGTTGAATTACATTAACATCCTTGGTTTTAGGTTTATCACAACAAACCATATCACATGTTTTGGGTGAGATGAAGTACTGAAGGGAATCATCTAACAAGTGAAAATCATCATGATTAAAAGGTTTGAGGGGTAAAGTATCGTCGATGGGTTTAAGGTGTTCAAGAGAAGCAATAGGGGTGTTAATGATCATTATCGTAAGGTTGTCACAATAAACCTTAGTGGATGACTTATGCGAGATGAAGTCCTTAAGGGCTTCATCTGATAAAGAAAAGTCTTCACAAGCGAAAGGTTTGAGGGAGGTTTTATTATTAAGCAATTTAGGTTTCTCATTGCAAGAATTAGAGGATGAAGTGAGTGAGAGGAAGTCTTAAATAATTTCATCTAACTTGTCAACATCATCACTACTAAGAGGCTTGGATGAGATGTTTCTCCTACCTTTAATCATTTGTTTGAAGGGTTAGTTTGATGTTTCAATTTTTTTGTTTTTATGTATCAATGAATTTGATCTCAAAAAACTAAAAACAAATATTGAAAAGGAAAGTTGTAAAAATCTAAGACTATTCGTAAATTCCATGAAAGAAAGTAAAGTTTATTCTAACTAAATAGAAACAACTGAACTATAACAAAAAGATAATTGCAGAAAATAGAAAGATGCAATGCAAGAAAGTAAAATCTAGAAATTTTGTTTCAAAAAATGCAGTGGGACTGATTCACCCAAGATGGCGAATGAGTCCCAAAGGACGGATTTTTTTATTTTTTTTCTATTTTTTGTCTTTTCTGCATGTTTTTAGGTCTGTACAATGTAGAGATAGAATGAAAGTGTAGAATGTTGAAATGATTTAATAAAGTGTGATGCAATAACGAAGTCTAAATGATACCTTAACTAATGCAATGCTTAAGAAGTTCTAAGGTGCACAAAATAATAGAAAATGACGAAGTATTTAAGTCCTAAGATGCAAATAGAAATGTAAATTATAATGATATTATGTTAAAATATGCAGGCTCACCAAAATGAACCATCGTTTTTTGGCACCACAAGAATCCTTAACTCTTCTAGGGTTTTGCACCTAAAAGGAGATAGGTAAGCCAAAAATATTAGTTAGGTTCATTCAAATTATGCAATGTAGGATGTTACTATGCCAAAATGAAATGATCTAAATGAAATTCAGTGATCTAAATGACTAATTATGTATGAAAAATCTAAGATTTGTGCTATGTTGGAAAACATAGTGTTGTTTGCGAAAAGCTTAAAAGAATGAACAAGAATACAAATTAAACCAAACAAAAGATTGTTTTTTAGAATGTGTGCACCTGAGAAACTGAAGAAGACTAGAGAACAATCTGGAAAATTGATGAAGTCTCATTTTTAGTTGACTGGGACTCATTCGCCACCCTAGACGAATTAGTCCTAGTTTTGGGTTTTTCTGCACAGAAGCTATTTTCTGTCAACCGGGAACTAGGATCCACATCTGACTGAAAACTACATCTCAGGAGGGACTCATTCATCATGCATGGCAAATCAATCCACTTTCAAATTTCTACAACTTCAAATCTTTATTTTGCACCTTGACACCTGCACAACAATTTCTAATGGAAACCCGACTTGGGATGTCAAAAAATTCCTGGCAAACAACTTAAAATTGTTTTTCTAATGGGGGGGTTTCCTTGGTAAAACCCCTAGTTTGGTAATTAAACTTTGAATGGAAAAAAATATACATAAAACCCTAGCCTTAGATGTGTTAAAGACTAGGATAGTTTGAAGTATGACAAAAGCCTTATTATATTATGCTAGAATAAGAAATGCAAATATTATTTCTGTAATGCAAGATCTCAGTCCTAGAAACCATACAACACAATAAAAATGGAGATAAAATGATATGTAAATGGAAAGTAAACAAAATGCAGACCTTAATATGAATATAGAGTGAAAATGGAAGATGGAATCACTTTGAAACTGAGACTTTAGGTGTGATTTTATAGCTAGTTGCATCTCCTCAACCTATATTTCTCCATGATTCACCATAGGCATCCATCATTAACCCTTTGCAATGTTGAATCTTGACCTAAAGAGTGAGCTTCAAGACCTGCAAAAACCCTAGCTTGCTGCCCAAAAACTTCAACTTTTGCTAATGAGACAAGTTGTTGTAGAAGACTAGACTTAGAAATTACTTTTGTGGAATGACAAAAAGGTGTGTAAAATGACTTAAAAATAAGTATTTATAAGCAAAAATACCTTATTTTCCCATTATTTAGACCTAAGAGGCTGACATTTACTAGATATTCAAGTTGAATTAATTAAATTCTTACTTAAAATTGAATTTTCCCTCAAAAGGGACTGACTCGCCACCTTTGGTGAATGGGTCCCACCAGAAGGGACTCCTTTGCCCAAGGTAGCGAATGGGTCCCACTACTAATTTTTGAAGGTGGTATTTCAAGATATGAAAACATTAAGTTTTGTTTGTTGGGTTTTAGGTGATTTCTCAGCTGAAACAAGCCTCTAGATAAAAAATAATGGGTCTTAGGGGCCTATAAATGTTGTTTTGAAGGATAAATGATGTAGGGGACTAAAAAGTTGGTCGTATTATGCGTGAAATTGTCTCTTTTATCAAGAGGGTCCTATTTTCTACAACACAAGTACTCAAGAATGTAAAAATCAATTTTCAAGCCTAGCAGTGGGACTAATTTTCCACAGATGGCGACTTAGTCCACCTTAGAATTTTTGAAATCTCAGGATAGTATTTTGTAGCTTTCAATCTGCACTTCCTTTTTTGATAGGTCTTTGATTTAGATTTTGTAGAAAAGGGGTTGAAATTGGTCTCCAAGCTTCAATTAGGGATTTCTTGACTTTGATGACTTTGCAACAACTTTTTGACACTTTCCTCTTCGACAAATCTACCTACAAGACTTGCAAACACACATGCAAAGAGGGGGAAAAGGGTTAAGGGTTAGACTATAGGGATTTTCCTTGGTCAAACCCCAATTTGGTAATCAAACCCTATGAAATAAAATGAAATAAGAAGAGAATGTTGAATAAACATGTAATGTCATAAACTCCCCAAACCCTTGATGTGTAAATCTAAAGATATGCAATGTAGTGCTCCGATTGATGACTTGATGATGCTTAGAGTGCTTGAATGCTTGATAGTTGTTTGATTCATCAAGTGAGTGAATGATTAAATGAATACGGGGTGAAAATGAAAGGAAAAACCCTTTATTTATACTTGATTTTCCATTATTTCTTGAAAATAACACATCATAGGGTGACCTCAAGGGTAAAAGAATAAAATCCTGCCAAGAAATTAAAATTATTTTGATTTTTGTGCCTAGTGGGACTAAGTCTCCCCAAGTGGGGACTTGGTCCCACCAGGGAAATTTTACTAGGTTTTTATAATTAAAGTGCATTAAATAAGGTTTAACAGAAATATTCTAAAAAATACACTTAAGTAGGGTCAAAAGGTGCATTAAGGGGTCATTTAAACATGAGAAAGGGTTAATTTAATAATGACAAGTCTAGAAAGAAGCATGAGAGTTTGTTGCAAAATCTTTAAGACTTGCTTTTTGAAATCGGGCTTGAGCATTGATAAAAAGGGATATTTAAGAATTGAATTATAATAATGGAAGGGTCCTAAATTTATTTGAAAATGTGTTACAAAACTTCACAAAACTTTTACAAGACATCCTAGAATTCTTAATGATTCTCAAGGGTCCAAGACCTAATATGAATGTCTTGAGCACATTACAACATTAAATCTAGGAAAAATTAAGCCAAAGTCCATGAGAGAGATTCAAGTGAGCATAAAATGTCCAATAATACATTTTTTGGTGGCACAACTCTAAGATTGCTTAGCTCTTTGGTTCTTTGGGTGAAATAATGATTTGAAAGCTTGCTTATATGGGCACTCCATCTAATTTACCATTCTTCAGATCCCAAATCGACATTAATACAAATTTTAGATTAGAGCAATTTCTGCTCCAAACCCTAAAAATTTGCCACACAAAACTCATATTCCCAATATGGCATATGGGTCCTACCTAGGGGGACTCATACCCCTATGGTGGCATATGAGTCCCACCCTAGCCTTTCAGGGAGACAAAATGTCAAGGTGTTAGAAAATTGAATGCATTTGTTGATTTTGTTGGGATTTCAATTTGAAGTAAGCCTTGGGATCCAAAATAAAAAGGTCATAGGATGTCTCAAGTAATGATGATTTAAAGAATTAGTGAATCTGAGGGTACTAAAATAGGTCCAAATATGTGTGAAATTGTACCATCTCCAAGAAGGGAGTACAATTTTCTACACTACAAAAGGTATGCCATTTTGTACCTTCAATCAGAGGTCTACTTTTGATTGAAGGTCAAGCAGTAGATCAAGATGCATTTCCTCAATTAACTTTGATTGAAGGTGTCAAAAATGATAACTTTTGTATCTACATCAACATTTTTTCAAAAAAATTAGAACTTCAAACCCTAGGGTTGACCTTCATATGAGCTTAACTTGACAATATATTTTGAAAGATCGTATCCCTTGAAATGAGCTTTCCAACAAGTATAGTTTTGATATATTTTCATTTTATCATATACTTAATTTTCTAATTTTTACTAAACATATTTTTTCTCCAAACATCAAGCTCTTCATTCTGTAGAGGTTGAAAAATAGTAAAGCATTGTAAAAAAAATCAAAAATATCCATTTCCTCCATATTAATGTTCCTGTTTTGCCAAAAAGGAAAAAAAATGATTTCAATATATACACAAGTTATGTTGGACCACAGACATGTATGCCAAAATTATAGTTACAATGACTTCAAAAATTAATTAAAAGATATATATGTAACCAAAAATTATGAAAAAATATCCTTTCCCTAGATATTGATGTTAAGAATCTATATTTTAAAAATTAGAATTTTATCCTTTATAGAAAAAAAATTAAGTTGGACAACACAAATGTTACTTTCTAAAAATGTTATTTTTGTTTAAAACTAGTTGATAAAGGAGACATCGAAAGATTCATAATTTATTTCAATATGTATATATATATAGAATCTACACACAAATTGCCACAAATTACTAGTTTGCATCATCTTCAAATTCTTAATGGTTTAGTTGTTATAGGTCTCAAAAGATGAAGAATAAATTAAAAATATTGATGTAAATGTTCATCTTGGGAAAAAAGT
>VDFB02124205.1:0-15005 GCA_007258455.2 Sequoia sempervirens | reverse complement strand
CAACGTCTTATAGAACATGCTCCGTTTTCTGAAACCAGGCGTTATCAATCAAACAATCACTCAATCAATCAGTCAATCAACCAACCAATCAATCCTATCAATCGTATCAACACACAATCATTGGCAAAGAAAATATAAATGGCTGTTGCTTTTGTTGGTTCATTTTGTCTTATATTTTTCTTGATTAATCATTTGGTCATGTTACTAGCCACCTTGAGGATGTCCCAAGAAGGATTTAGAGGAGCGATGGTGTCTCATGACCTACTTTTTCTTCAATTTTGTTTGTGGTTTGTCTTAACAAAGAAACTGGGGAAACTTTGCTCCTAGCATGAGTTATGGCATTCCTTATCTGTTAAGTGTATTTTTTTCGAAAAGGGATAACATTGCACACCTTGGTCTATGTTATAGCATGGTGATTTTTGTCCACTTGCCCTATTTTTAATACTAAATAATAATAAACATGCAAACCTAGCATCTCTCAAGAAAAATAGCAATCCGTCTTCAATTGTCTAACTCCATGCTAACATTTTCCTCCTACTAACATTTATTTTTGTCAATCCTTGCATTCATCCCTATCCAATTTTCTTGTTGAAATATCTTTTTTATTTTTTGCAAAGTTCTTAAAATTTTATAAAAAAAATCTGAAGGGGCATGGGTCTATCCCCTCTCTACTGAAGCATGTCGTGGACCAAATTTCTTTTAAAAATGTCTTAGGCTTGCCAGCATCATTTTCCATTTTCCACTTCTTCCCCCGCATAATTGAATACTTTTTAGTTATTTAATTATTGTCTCAAGTCATATTCTTTTATTAATTAAATAATTTTAATTATTTAACTAATTTATTTCTCCTTTTATCCTTCATTTGATTAATTAAATAAATTAATATTTATTTAATTGCATCACTAATATTCCTTTCTCTCTATAATTAAATAAATTCATATTTCTTTAATTATTCATTTTCACTTTTCTACTATAATTAAAGAATTATTTTAATTATTTAATATTTTTTCTTTAGCTCCACTTTCAATTAAATTGTTATTTTAATTAAAATTCAACCTTTTCCCTTTCTATAATTAAATAATTGTGTTAAATATTTAATTATTCACTTTTCCTCCCAAATAAAATAATTTTAAAATTATTTAATTTACTCTAACAACCTGTGCCAACCTTTTATTGTTCCCTTCTCATCCCTTCACATTTCAATTAATTTATATCCTTAACTAAACCCTATTTTTTCCCTAGCCCTATTTCATTGCTTCTCAAGCAATCTCATCCATTGATCTTTATCATTTGATCTTGACCCTTCATTCAAATTTGGTTTTCTATAAAAGAGACCTATCACTTTCATTTCAAAACTAGATAGCTAGAGACAACCACAACTACTGTCTTCAATATAAAGCAAAATCGAGAAGAGCAATGAAGGTGACTCAATCATGGCATAGGGATTGATGGTAATATTGCTTTCTCATTTTATATTTCTACGTTCATTTGTACTTCAAAATGTTGGATTAGGGTCCTAGGGTTTGAGTTTTATGTATTTGAAGGGGCATGGGTCTATGCCCTCTCTACTGAAGCATGTGGTGGACTAAATTTCTTTCACACAACACGATAAATTGTATCAAAGAGGGGCAAAATGTAGACACTAAAAAAAATGTCTTAGGCTTTCCAGCACCATTTTCCATTTTCATTTATTTTTGTCAATCCTTGCATTCATCCCTATCCAATTTTCTTGTGGGAATAATTTTTTTAGTTTTTGCAAAGTTTTTAAAATTTTCTAAAAAAAATCTAAAGGGGCATGGGTCTATCCCCTCTCTACTGAAGCATGTCGTGGACTAAATTTCTTTAAAAAATGTCTTAGGATTGCCAGCATCATCTTCCATTTTCCACTTCTTCCCCCGCATAATTCAATACTTTTTAATTATTTAATTATTGTCTCAAGTCATATTCTTTTATTAATTAAATAATTTTAATTATTTAACTAATTTATTTCTCCTTTTATTCTTCATTTGATTAATTAAATAAATTAATATTTATTTAATTGCATCACTAATATTCCTTTCTCTCTATAATTAAATAAATTCATATTTATTTAATTATTCATTTTCACATTTCTACTATAATTAAAGAATTATTTTAATTATTTAATATTTTTTCTTTAGCTCCACTTTCAATTAAATTGTTATTTTAATTAAAAGTCAACCTTTTCCCTTTCTATAATTAAATAATTGTTTTAAATATTTAATTATTCACTTTTCCTCCTAAATTAAATAATTTTAAAATTATTTAATTTACTCTAACAACCTGTGCCAACCTTTTATCTGTTCCATTCTTATCGCTTCACATTTCAATTAATTTATATCCTTAACTAAACCCTATTTTTTTCCCTAGCCCTATTTCATTGCTTCTCAAGCAATCTCATCCATTGATCTTTATCATTTGATCTTGACCCTTCATTCAAATTTGGTTTTCTATAAAAGAGACCTATCACTTTCATTTCAAAACTAGATAGCTAGAGACAACCACAACTACTGTCTTCGATATAAAGGAGAAAATCGAGAAGAGCAATGAAGGTGATTCAATCATGGCATAGGGATTGATGGTAATATTGCTTTCTCATTTTATATTTCTATGTTCATTTGTACTTCAATGTTGGATTAGGGTCCTAGGGTTTGAGTTTTATGTATCTGATGGTTGATACTGTGGATCCATGTATTTTCCCTTGATTCTACCTTATTCCACAGAATGAAATCCTTGTTCAGATTAGGGTCCTAGGGTTTGAGTTTTATGTATTTGATTGTTGATACTATTGATTCATCCCTTTTCCCTTGATTGTACCCTATTCTATAGAATGAAATCCTTGTTGATATTTTTTTTCATTACAACTATACTATAAACTGAAATAGCTTATTATTAAATTCATAACGGAAAATATAAAAGTACTCTTTTATTTTAGCTCAATAAAACCTTTCAAATACCCATAATTATAAAATATAAACATGTAGGAGATTCTTGTAATTTTCTTGTAATTCAAATAGCTTATTAAATTCGTAATGGAAAATATAAAAGTAATCTTTTATTCTGGCTCAAAAAATTCTTTCAAATACCTATAAACCCTATTCTACAAAATGTAATCCTTGTTGAGATTTTATGTCATTACAACTGTACTATAAATTAGAATAGCTTATTAAATTCATAATGGAAAATATAAAAGTACTCTTGTGTTTTAGGTCCAAAAACTCTTTCAAATACCCATAGTTGTAAAATATATATAGATGAAAGGTAGGAGATTCTTGTAAGTCGGTTCATTGTTGTTCAAAATTTCTTTGATATTATTCTAGTAATATATATACATATAATATACTTGGACAAGAAGTATTCGCCTAAGTTAATATTGAATATATTGTAACAAAAAATGACTAAAGCTCACCTAGTTGTAATAATGAAATTGAAACCTGATAAATAGTTTAGGATAATAAGTTTGATTGGTTTGTTACCATATAATAATTGAAATTTTGAGAGAATAAATTGAATATATTCAAATTTTATAAATTTAATATATTTTACTTTCACTCACGTTCTACTCTCAATATAGATTCTTAAATCACTATTTGTAACTATTTTTAAAGTTTTTTAAAAGAATTTCAAAATTTTAACTTCCTCACAATAATTGCATTCTCCCGAATCAAACAGTAATTAAGAAGTGATCAATAAATTACCTAAAAAAATCAATAAAATTGTAAAACAAAAATGGTATGCTGATCTTGGTGCGGGTGTTGTTGTTCACCTTGCTAAAAATAAAATATCTCTTGAAATAAAAATAGCTCTAAACAAACTAAAACAATTCTTAAATAGCTCTTAAAAAAATTAATAAATGAAAATAATTCTTATGTAAACAAAATAAAATAATTTTTTAAGTAATTTCTTTTTTGAAAAGGAGTATCCTTCCTCTTAAACTAAAATTTCAAATATTTATATTAATTTTATTTTTAATAAGATATATGAAAAATAATATCTTCTAAAACATACAATTATATAAACCATAAAATTTAACCCCTAATTATAGTAATTAATTGAAAATAAAAATAAATGCAGAAGACAAATATTAAATGAATGCATGTCTTACTAAGTGCCTACCTAGGGACCATAATGTGGGTTTGCTATTTTTGGGAAGCGTCGGTGATAGTACGTGCGGTTTTCCTTAGGAACGTGGATTTTCAACAGGATTGGTGTATTATATCTGGTGGTTTTGGCACCATCCAGATGCTTAATACGACATTTTTAAGGGTTGTATATTGGAAATTCCCATTTGGGATTTTTTTGGGGTTCTCTAGCAGAATGTTGCAGTTCTAGTTCTGAGAATCATTGTAGGACTGGTTTGGGAAATTTGTATTTTCTGTCAGTATCTATCGAGAAGTTTTGATGTGGGTTTTCGGTTTGAGGGTGCCAGTTTCGAGCATTTTTTAATGAATTGTTAATCTCCTTTCAATGCATCGTATGCATGGTGGAAGTAGTAGTGTTGGCTACCCTTCGCGTGTTTTTTTTTTTAGTAGTTTGATATCCTTATAAACTTGTGGCATGATGGAGTTTAAGAAGATTCACAGTTATCCTCCCCAACTTGCAAGCCATAGAGAAGTTCTGGGCAACAAAGATTTGTTTTTCACCACACTCAGGGAACTTCATGCCGCATTCGGCACCAAATTATCGTAAGTATTTCGAATTTTGGTTTAATGCTTCTTTCTTTATATCCCATTTATGCAATATCACAGTATTTACACATTATATTATCCTTTTATTGCCTCTGTGTTACTATATATATGTATGTCTATAAACAGTTTTATATATGCACAACGAATACTCGGTGATTTGACAGTACCTGCCAAGACACCTTCAAGTCTGTCTTAAAATATTATCTCCAACATTGTCTCTAGGTTACCAACAGCCCCACCTACATCACGAGTCTCCCATTTCCCAGCATACTTATCCTCCACCACTTGCAAGCCATGGAGAATGAGTACACATGCATCGCGATTCCAACGAATACTCGGTGATCAGGCAGTACTCCGTATTGCATTGTAACAATTACTTGCCATGGGTTTGACCTGGCATGCGAGGATATACTTACCATGCTATGGAAAAGCTTAAGCTGCCATATGCATATACTCCATCAGCAGAGTAAATTATGTAAATTGTGTTTTGCATTATGTCAATTTTTTGCCATGGGTTTGCTTGTTATTCTGTTAGAACATAACCAGTCATGTGCCCATTCTCTGGCAATGTACATATACAGACCTCCTTCCACAATAACCTACTTCCTGTGCAAGCCATTTAGCTTCCCTAAGCTGTACATTCTCGAGGTGCACCTCCTCCCTTACCCCTTCCAAGTATGTTTTTGAAGGTGCAAGATTTTTTTTTTTTTTCTTTTTTGAAGAGAATGCTATTCAGCTAACATACACAAATGGTTTATGGAAGTCACTTATCTACTAGTTGCAACAGGTTTCAAAAGCAGTAATACCAGTTAGAAGTTCAATATATACAACACTACATCAAATTATCAATTGCCTCACTAGGCTAGTTCACATAAGATGCACAATTATTATGCATACACAATAAAAAAATAGATACTTAAGTAACACAAGATTCAAATAGAACTAAAATGTTTTCTAGGACTCAAGACTCAATACCTGCATATGGGACTGCAGGAAAAAGATACTAAGGAATAAGCTAATTAATACACTTGAAGTTCCATCAACCTTTGTGCTCCTTTGCCATCTTCATCAAATCTAAGCAATATTAACTTCTTCAAAGTTGTTCTAATGTGTCTAAGGAACAGGACATGTGATAAACTTGCAGTTCCATCATCTTTTCTTTTCACGTTCCATCTTCATCAATGCCTTTGTATCCTTATCCTCTTTTCATATGTCTAATATTATCTTTCATCCATGTGTTGATCTTCTCTTGAGTTGCTACTCCAGTTTTTATTTCATACGAGGCATTTCAGTGGTTTATGTTTGGGACAAAGCAGCCGTTGGAGAATACTAGTTCTTGTTTATTTCTTTCATTGACACCATGATGCTCTTTGGTTCTAGCCAAGGACATCTCTGTCATGAGCACTAGAATTTGCATCCAATCTGGCACCTCCATAAATGTTTCCTTTAGGGTTTCTCTATTCTAAATTATTATACCATGATTGTGCATCCAGAATGCTGGATGGACATTGGCAGAAGCACCATTCAAGTTTTAGTGCTGGAAATTTGTGAAACCCTTCAAATTATGTGGGAAGCAAAGAACTTCTGGAGAGCCATGGCCATTACAGGCGGCCAAGAAACTGCCAACACTATTGACATCTTTCAAGATGTGGATGAATTTTGATTATTGTGCATTACAATGGCTGATATTTGACAATGTTATGGAAAAGCCTGCTATCAGTGGATGACCATGGTAACCTGTAACTATAGCTTTTCTAATAGTTTACCACGTTCTGTAGTCAAACATTGTACAGGGTGAATTCCATGTCACTTCATTTGGTATATTGGTCTTCTATACTATGCTTTTGTATGGAAAAGCATATGCTTTTTCTATTCTTGTCTAGGATATACTAGTTTTTGTTAGCAAACATCGATATATGTTTTTTATTTTTCAATTGCTAGTAATTAATATGTTCAATTATGCTTGAGATCGCTATTTCCGTATCTGTTATATGCAGCCTTATCAAATTCAACCACTCATCGCCACCTAAAAAACATTCAAAGTTTTAGAAATATTAATTTTCCGTGGCGTGAAAAATTTCCTGTCGTGAATTGTCGGGGTGAATTTTCCGACAGTGAATTTGCCTGATGCCATCCACATTTTCAAAAATGTATATTGTGTTGACATATCTGCAATTTAGTTAAACCCTGTAATTTTATTTTTGAAAATTCAATTTAACTATAAGGAGAAAGAAATTCGAAATGTTTATATTTCTTGATTTTATGATAGTGCAACAGCAATGTAGTGAGCTCTTTAGACGTTGTATTCTCTCAAACCCGGACAGAGCTATTACTTGGTAATTTGGCAATTGCATTTTGATCAGAGTTTAAAACTTATAGTTGAGACTTGCTCTATCACATGACACAGGTCATTAAAAATAGGAAATGGAAAGAGATCTCTTTGGTGCTCAACTTCCCTAAAACAATTACGAGTGCCTCATTTGCTTTACGAAAGTATTATTCTTATCTGCTTCAGCAGTATGAGCAGGTCTATTTCCTTCAGCGTAAGAGTCCTGCAGTGCCATCACCAGGTATCTAGATAAAACTGTATTTAATTGTTATTTCAAAGTGTGCTATGTTCACATTAAGATTGTGTTTTTCTCACATAACTGTATACTTTCTGTTGTATAAGCAGTTTCACTCCCTTCAATATCTCCAGCTTCCCTTTCGCTGTCAGAGACAGAATGCACACATTCACTTTCAGAGGGTCCTGTAGTAGATACGAAAAAGCAGAAGATTGATTCTGCCCAAGCACTTGGAGGTCCTTTCTTGTAACCAATACTTTAAATAATTCATTGATTAGGGACTGACCATTGTATTACTACTGTAAACATTTGTGAATATTAATAAATTTAATCACAAATACAACTTTGATGCAGTTGACCCAGCATCATCTATTGGAAGTGTTGTTACTGGCTATATTGATGGAAAATTTGAGCATGGTTACCTAGTCAATGTGCCAGTTGGGACAAGGAAAATGAGGGGTGTTTTGTACCATGTTCCTCCTTCCAGCACTGTACCACAGCATGCAACTGTATCTCCCTTTATGAATAGCATGGGTAATGAGCTCAAAGCCTCTGTCAAGGAACATCAGATAGATCGAACGTAGCGGATAAAAGAAGCTAATGATTAGGAAGGATCAGTGAGGAAATTAAAGTTTAAGTTAGTTATTAGGCTAGTTTTTTGTAATAAATAAATTAATAGTTAGTTCTTGCGAAGTTATTGATGTAAGGGATTTTGAAATGGTTATTCACGGGGAAACAATGGCTTTAAAAAAATTCAACGTATCGGATGTATTTTTCCGGATGAATATAATGAAATTTCTCATCAACTTTGTTATTATTTGCAATATATTTCTTTAATATTGTTCTTGTAATTTTGTTGCTCTACATTGGTATCAGAGCATTAATGATTCATGTAAGTCTATGATTAAAGAGCAAATGGAGACTTGCTGTGCAGAAGGTGTTTGAAGGGGTTTTTTAGCACAAAAGTCATTTGAAGTGCTCCTTCTCTTGCCTTTACAATAGCTTCTCCGGATTGGGCATTGTGATGCATTTGAAGGCATGAATAAAGGTTGCTGCACAAAGGGCATATGAGTGAACAAGGAAGAAATCAAAATCTGTTTTTCGGTCTTTGGTAAGCATTTTTTGAATGTGTGAACCGACAGCCTGTAAGGCGGTGATATGGTATGAGTCTTTTTAAAAACAAAAAAATTGCAGTTCATTCTGAATATTTATGATCTCTCTCTTGTTCTATAAAAAAGGAGTGATAAATGATGAGATTGATTTTATTTCAAATGGAGAAATCATATTTTATTTCAAAGTTTGAAAGTCACGAGTTTCATACATGGCAAGCCAAAGTGCAATTGGTTTTAATAGAGAAAGATCTCTCGGAGATTGTTAATGGAACTATTAAAAAACCACAAGATGTAGATGAACAATCAAAATGGACAGCAAAAGATCATAAAGCTACAGCAGCGATTGGACTTGGATTATCTGATGCATATTTGCATCATATTGATTTGAAACCAAATATGGGAAAGTCTTAATTCCTTATTTGGTTCACAGGCTTCAAGTGCTAAAATGGGAATGAAGCAAAAACTTTTTGGTTTGAAAATGAATGAGGATAATAGTATTGTTCAACATATTAGTACGTTGTGTTCTCTTCTTAATCAACATGCTAGAATAAAATGTACAATTGATGATGATGATGCCAAGACTATTTTATTAAATAGTATGCCTTCAAGTTTTGACAACATTGTGTTTACTTTAAACAAATTGAATCCAAGTCCAAGCTTAGAGAATGTGATATCTTATTTAATTGATGAAGAGAAAAGAGTCTCTAAAACTCACTCAACTTTTAAAATCTTCTTTATTTGTCAAAAATAAAAATAATGCTTCAATAGGAAAGAATGATTACAAATGCATGCTTCTATTGTAACAAAAGGGGACACATTCTAATGAGTACAGTTACAAATTTGCATGGTTGCTTGGAGGATTCTTATTGATCTATGGCTACTCCTATGTGGAATTATTTGGAAAATCAAATCTAGCGTTGATTCTAGTGTTTGAGTCTTGGGAATCCACATGTTATACCTAATTATCTTTATTTTTCATGATACTAATGTGGGGTTGAATCTATTTTTCAATTATTTGAGATTGGAGCATTGATTATGTATTTCTCTTTTGAGATGTTGTATATTTGCGTATCTTTTCTGATGTGGATTTCATTTGGTAGGGCATATTCTTGGTTTGACATGAGCATATATATGCATCGTACCTTTCCTCACAACTATGTTATTATGAATTTCACTAAATATAGAGGAAAGGGAAGTCCAGTTGAACATGCGAGGGAGTTTCACACCGCTTGCATAGATATTGCATTGAACATACATACCCAATGAGATTGTTCCCAAGAACTCTCGCGGGACAAGCACTTGAATGGTTTTCCCATTTACCAACAGGGATATGAACATGGGATGAGTTAGCCAACAAATTTGTTACACATTTCGCCTACAACATTGAAAATGATATTTCCATAGCCACATTATGTCAAACCAAACAAGACGAAGGTGAAACTTTCATATCATTCTTCCAAAGATGGAGAAGCTTGGCTAGTAGGTGTCCTTGTGAGATACCCGAGAAACAAAAATTTGTCATGTTGGTGGAAAACTTGGTCATAGAATTGAAATACCAATTGCAAGTCCGTTGTTGCACCGCATTTGCATTAAGAATTTCACAAACGATGGAGTTGTAGACAGAAAGGAAACACACAAAAATGGTCCTACACTTACTCTCAAAGGACCTAATGCATCAAATAACCCACCACATGTTCCTAAGAAAGCAAAAAACACAATTTAGATAACCAAGAATGTGGACCTCAGATAAACATTCAACGAAGACGCAAATACACTCCCTTAGGGGAACCTGTCGAATCCATCTTGAGACAACTTTCACATTCTAATGTCATATGACTTCCAAAGGTGAAACATTATGATCCAGGGCCTTTCAAACCATCCAGGTGGGATGACAATGCTTTTGTGACTATCACCGCATCAAAGGACATAAGACTTCGTCATGTCGACAACTCGAAAACATAATCCAATACCTTATCGAAAATGGTGTCATAGAGGTAGACAACCATCAAGAAACTTCAAATAGTGATCATACCATCTTTAAAGATACTTAGAATGACCGTGGGATGGGGAAAGCCTCTAGTTTGGGTATAAAGACTAATGACCAAACCATTTATACCCGTGTTTACCACAAATATATCATAAACAATATCCAAACCTTGGATGAAAATGTCAATACCATCACAATCAAGAAACCCCTAGAATGTGCAGGACTTCACAATATTACGAACCAAGGTGTGCTTGCAAGGTGCTCCTAAATTGAAACCAAGGGCCCAACATTATCTTTAAGACCATTTGGGGAAGACACCTACCCATATATCTATCCTTGAGTTAATTCGCATATCTCTTGAGAATAAAGCAATCCTAGATAAAGCCTTGCAAGACATTTCTATGCCCAGAGACCTTGATGTCAATCAATTCTAAGCAATGGTGGGATACTTAGCCAATACCCACCACGTCACCTTTTCTGATCGAGATTTTTTCTCACAAGATTCCAACCATAACAATCCTTTACACCTAGGAGTCTATATCAATAAAAATAAAACTAGATGAGTCCTGGTAGATTGTGGAGCCGGATTGAATATTTTCACTATGAAAATGGTTACGACATTAGGTTTATCTGAAGCTTGCATGGGCTCATCAAAGATTAATATCATAAAGGCTTATGATGATGCAGAACGCTCTTCCAAGGGTTCCATATCACTACCTATAAGAGTTGGGGCCGCTATATTGGATACCACATTCTAAGTATTGGACTTGGATCTTCCCTATGCCTCAAACTTCCTCACAATGAAACTGAGATCGCAATAGTTGGTGATCCTAATCCTTTTCAATATTGTAGCAACCTAAGAGGGACACCCGAACAACAGTGCCAATCAATCGAGAAAGTCCATCATCCACTTCATCCCATTATGTCGATCCCTCCACTTTAACCAATGCATCAAATTTCACCATTCCATCGCCTGATCCCAAGATCTAGGTCCAAGACAAAGGGTGTGGGGAATATCATATGAAGACATCCTATTGCATCAACAAACTACTTGCATCTCTAAAATCCTATGGTAAGCTGTTTGATATCAAAAGGAACCCAAGGTCATTATTCGAGCATCTCCCAGCACAACCTTCACAAAATGGGGAGAGTTGAGTAAAGAGGCTATTAATGAAGAGGACATCACCTCCTAGTTATACAAGGAAGAAGAATACGTTGAACCTAAATAGATCCCAATCGAGCATTATGGTAAGGGCTTTGAGATCGTGAAACACAAAGGTTGTGATGGAAACAATGAACTCGGTTTACACAAGAGTGGAAAGACAAAACATTTGATACCTCCCAAGCGACCAAAGAACATAAGGCTAGGGTATGGACCATTAAAAGAGGAAAGTGGCGAGCACACAAGCAAGGGGAAGTCTTCGGTAGAAGTGACGGTTGATGTTTCATCCTTTGTAGATCAGGATGCAAAGCATCTGGAGCAAAGAGTCATTATTGGCAGGTTTCAAGGGCAATGATTTTCGAGAAAATAAATCGGTAAATGGATTTTGGAAAACTGGCGCTTTGATCTTGTCATGAATTTCCTTCCAAAAGGTTTTTTTCTTGTGTTTTTCAAGTGTGAGGAAGATAGAGATAAAATTTTGGACGGGCCAATTTGGAAGAGTGGATCGTCTTACTTGTATCTCCAAAAATGGTTGCAAAAATTCAACCCACTAGAATATCACCCTCGCAGTGGCCCAACGTGGTTACATTTATACAACCTTCCATACGAATACTAGTTAGAGAGTTGTATTGCAAAAATCGAGAATGTAGTGGGCAGGACGATGGATGTGGACCCGAGGGAAGGGGAATCCTTAATTTATGCTAGAATATTGGTCCTTTCGATAAAAGATACCCCACAAACAATTCTCTTAGATGCCAATGGCAGCGTGTGGAGGCAGTGCATTGAGGTCAAACCACCTAAATTCTTCTATTTAAAATGTAGATGTAGAAACCATAATGAAGTTCAAATTGTAAATAGTCTCCTCCGAACACCAAAAATGTTTGGAGGGAGAAAACTCGAAAGATGGAAATGGCAGGCGACCAAATGAAAGGAA
The DNA here is from genome assembly GCA_007258455.2 of Sequoia sempervirens. Lineage (NCBI taxonomy): Eukaryota > Viridiplantae > Streptophyta > Pinopsida > Cupressales > Cupressaceae > Sequoia > Sequoia sempervirens. The sequence continues at coordinate 2,540 of VDFB02124205.1, read as the reverse complement.
GAAAGAAATGAGGCTGTTGAAATAGAAATAAAGGGCTTGCAAGCCTCAACCCACATCAAGAACTGGGAGATTGTTTTGGTTGAGCCAATTGAATCAATAAATCTAAAGGTTGGTTAGCAGAAAGAAGGGGAAATCGATGGCTCGGGTGGTGGGAACTTGTCACCTATGAAATGATTGAATGGCACGAAAATGAAGACACAGAGGGGTCGAACCAAGTGTTTGAATGTGAGAATCTAGAAGAACTAGATATTCTTGAAATAAGGAAAATCTTCCAAATTACTAAATTTGTTCTGGTCTCAAAGGTAGGAAGGAAGTCCTATAAACAAAAGCATGAAGAAGAAGCCTTGCGTGGTGATCAACCTTAAATCTGTTCCTACATGACTCAATCCAGGGGAGCATAGACCTCCCTTGGGGGGAGATGAAGATTCTTTCATGGAACGTTAGGGGAATTTATGTCCCTAATAAGAGGCGACTGGTCAAATGTCAATTGGATTGTCAAAATTTGGAAATCGTCCTCTTTCATGAGACAAAGTTGGAAGGTGAAGAAATCGATGCATTCATCAATTTCTGCAAAGGATGGGAAGGAATATTCACAAATGCAATTGGTGCCTCTAGCGGGCTTGGCGTTCTCTGGAAATTAGGAAGAATCAAAGTGGAAGTCTCTACTTCCAATCAGAACTAGATGAAATTAGAGGTAACGAAAATCCAATCTAACTCATTTTTTGAAATTCATAATGTGTATGGCCCTACGAAATCTGTGGAGAAAAAATTATTATGGGACGTAATATCAAGCACCTTAAGCAATAGTAGGGTAATCATTGAGGGGGATTTTAATGCCATCACGGATTTTTAAGTGAAAAATTAGGCGGTTCTCAGAAAATTCTTTACGCCCAAAAATATTTTGTGAAATTCATCAAATAAAATAAATTGATTGATATTAAAGCCTCAAATGGTATCTATACCTAGAACAATAGGAGGAAGGATTTTACTAATATAGCCAAAAGGCTAGATAGATTTCTTATGTCTAAGGATTGGTTGTAGGGTAATCGTTTACCAATTTCCTCCATTTGGCCAATAAAATTTTTAGATCATTATCCGATTGATCTCGTAATCAATGAAGAAACAAGACCAACAAGTGGATGATTCAGGTTCAAGAAAATATGGATGAGGGCAATAGAACTACCTGATCTCCTAAGGCTCTAGTGGATGGAACCTCTGAGGCTGAAAGGATCAAAGATGTTTCTCTTCCAGAAAAAGTTGCAAAGGATGAAGGATCATCTAAAAAATTGGAACAAAACTTCCTTCAAAAATATATTTAAGGAAAAGGAGCGCATTGAAGCAGAGTTGACCTTGCCCAGGGAAGTCATTCTAAAATAGGGGATGATGAATGAGGAATTTGAAAGTGAGAAACTTCTAATGGTGGAGTATAATGAAATCTTGGCAAGGGAAGAGTGTTACTAGAGGTCGAAATCTAGAGACATGTGGTTGGTAGAAGGCGGTATGAACACAAGATTCTTTCATAACTCAACCAAAGTGAAACACAACTAGAATAGAATCTCTCGTATTGCACTTAGTGGTGGTGGTTATGTCTCAAGCGAGCGGGAAATTCAGGAGGTGGGGGTTGATTTCTTCTCTTCTTTGTTGGGTGGTAATGGTGAAGTAGAGCAAATGGATCTTGGCATTATCAATGACATCATTGCCAATGATAAAGGAAGAAGACAATGAGTTTCTGTATGAAAGGATCTTGAAGGAGGAGGTAAATTTGGCTTTGTTCGAAATGCAGCCAAACAAAACCCGAGGTCTCGGCAACTTCAATTCTTTATTTGATCAGCAGTTCTAGGACTTCATGGGGGAGTAGATCTACAAAGTGGTAGAGCAATCAAGGAGGGAGAAAACACTCCTCAAAGATTTGAACAACACGAACATAGTTTTGATTCCCAAAAAAGAAGATTGTGAGTCCTTTGTTCACTACTGCCTGATTGCTTTATGCAATGCAATATATAAAATCATCTATAAAGTGGTCGCTAATAGGATGAAGTGGATTCTTTCTTGCATTATCTCCCTTGAACAAAGGGGTTTCGTACCTGGCAGGTGTATTACATATAGTATTATCATCACTCATGAAAGTTTGTACTTGCTAAAAACCTCTAAATCCAATGGCATGGTGGTAAAAATAGATATGAGTAAGGCGTATGTGTAGACATACGAAATTAGCATCATTCACATTCATCCATTCATCAGGTAAAGCAAGTTCATTAAATTCAATCTCTAAGGTCATTCATTTAAATTGAATAAATTAACTTTATTTAATTTAAGCCTATCATTATCCCTTTTTGTTTAAATAAATCAAACCTTTATTTAATTAAATCTGAGATCACCTTTCATCTCCCTTTGATTTAGTTTAAATCCCTAAATCTAAGTCAAATGGGTCAAATCACCTAATCCCCCACTAAATTAATCCAATCCTCATTAATCTAATCTAATCACCCATCACATCCTCTAGGTTTTCCCACTTGCACAAATAAATCAATTTATTGATT
>VDFB02124203.1:0-22946 GCA_007258455.2 Sequoia sempervirens | reverse complement strand
AAATGAACACTTATTGAATCAAGGAATTTTTATTTTTTTTCCTTTATACACTTGTTTTACTTATTTTCTAATGACCAAGGGAGGTTGGAATAATATCCTTGATATACTCAAAACCTACTACATGCAAAGGTCAGTTGAGAGGATCAAATATGACCCTGAAGAATTTATGGCCTGGCTAAAAGAAAGAAACAAGAGTTACAAATTTTTCCATATTTTTGAGTATCTAGAAGATGTAATAAGAAATGTGTCGGACACTTTGGAGTAAGAAAAAATGTTAGCAAGATGGATTGCGTTCAGTAAAATGCAAAGAAAAATAAAGCAAGAGGAACTTGATTTCAAAATTCTCCCAAAGGCTGAAGATATAATACAAAAGGTGGAGCATGTAGCAAGGAATTTTGATTCAATAGTGGACCACCTTGATACTAAAGGGGTAATAGGTAAAGATAAATGGAAAGCTCTAATTGTAGAAGGACCAAGCGTTAGAGAGATCCTTGTTGTAGGAGAATAATCTACATCACAAGCCCATGAGGAACCAAGAAGAAAATTATTTGCAAGGAGAAAGAGTAAGGAAAAGAAAATTGATGAAGACCCTATTCCCTCTTAGCTAGAGGATAACAAGCCTCCTACTATGCCACAAGTACCACTATCATCTCCACAAAGGCTGGTAGAGCCTCAAATCATCAGCATTGATTCCCCACCACCTAGTGAAATACAACCTAGGGAGCCACCATTGAAAAGACAAAAGGTTGAAGCCACTGGTCTAGTGGACTATGATGATGAAGGCTCAGGTGATGATATTTGGGTATCAGAATAGGAAATAAAAGAGGGAGTTCCCACTACACTTGTAGTAAGGGAAACACATCAATTAGGAACAAGATTTAGTAAAGTTGATCTCATTGGACTCAATGGAAGAGATCATATGCGGGTTGAAGCATGTGGAAAGTTCTTAGATGATGACTCATTTATAAAGACTCAATATTTTATGGAATTTGCATACAAGGCTAAAAGAGATGAATATTTAAAGAGTCTAGCTATAGAAAGAATCCTTTACCTAGAATTATCAAATGCTATCATCCAGAAAAAAGTGTTATTTATGAAATGAGAACTAGATTCTAGAAAATGACTTCAAAGGAGGGTCAAAAATTGGTAAGGACTAGTGGAATTTTGTTGCTACTAGAATGGGATCTTGACTTTTACATAGCTTTTGACACAATAAAGAAATGTGACAGGCCTCTCTATGATACAAAAGAAGAAGTTGCACTTGTATTATAGGAGTCTACTTACAATGAAGATTGAGAAGCCTTGGCTATATGGTCTTTAGCTCCAAGTACAAGAAAGCCTGATATTGTTGAGCTTGCACCTAACTACAGTGGAGGACTAATAATAAAAAGAGTGTCAGAAACATAAGCCTTAGAAGCTACAAATATGTTAGTTCATGTTGCACAATTCACAAGGGCCATCGTAGAGTCTGTGACTGTAGAAAAGGATAAGCTTAGGACAAAATGCAATAACTTGTTAGTTAAATATGGAGACCTTGAGTGGGATAATATGTAGTTGCAGAAAATGGTAGCATTATTGGAGGATATGTTGCAAAGATTTCAACCAATAAATCCTAAGCAAAAAGATGTTGACTCCCCCACTATTTCATAGGAAGTTGTACCCCTGAAGCTTATTGTTGAAATAAGTTCTTCCTAGGAAATTGTACCATATAACATGGGGAGTGTTCCCATTTCAAAAGTAGAACCTGGTATATCAGAAGGGCCATAGACTAAGACGGATATGAATAGGGATGAATTTAATAGGTAGCTAAATGAGTAGAAAGAAAAGTGTGATAATCATGATGAGGATATTTTCAAGAGTAATATGAAGATTGTCATGATAGTGCTAGAAAAATTAAACAAAAAAGTGAATAACAAGTTGAATACTATTCACTACAGTTATTCATATATTGTGGATGCTATTAGGAATTTTTACATTGACAGAGAAAGAGCCATTCCACTCAGAAATTTGGATCCCTAGGCAGCCAAATTTGATATTGACAGGAATTGGAGTTAAGTGGGATCCCAATCCCCCTAAAAATTTGAAACCTACTATAGTTTTTATAGGGATGATTGAAGGATACATGGGAAATATTAAACCATAGGAAAATAAAATAAAGGAGTTGGTAAAATCCTTCCATGAATCACATCATGACCTTCTTCAATCCATTTTAAGGGATGATAATAGTGTTAAGGCTCTACATGAGTGGAAAAATGAAACAATCAGGTTATTTCATATTAGGCTATTTCAATTTGTCAAAAATTTGATATGGAGACATTGAAGAGAAATATGGATATGTTAATTCATGCTTAGACTTTCCTATTGGAGTTTGATAAGGAGGCTAACCAAATTGTCACCAAGTATGCATCTCATAGACAGAGTGTTGATGAAGTCATGGATTTTGATTGGCCCATTGAAGATGAATTCCTAGTATGGAAAGGTAGGTACTTGGAAGAAGTAGGGGCCTAACATAAAAGGTGGTGGGTTAGTGATTTGAAATTTTGAAATTTGTAGTCATGATAAATAACAAATAGATGGGAATGCACTACATAGCCTGGATTTAGTATAGATTAGGCTTTTGATAAAGTATGGAAAAAATGGTGCATCCTCGCCAAGTTGAATTGATGACAAGGCTACAGATGTGGAAATATCTCTTGACTTTTCCTTTTTTGTTTCTTTGTTTCTTTCATGATTTTTGTCTTTCACTTTGTGTGCATGGGCACAAATTTTGAGGTAACTATTTGGTTACACCCATTTTTAAAATTGGACCAGATCTCCAACAACAAATGAAGACTACTTTCATTTTCTCGCATGTCTCCCACCTCTTTGGAATGCATTGTAATTGAATGGGAGAATCTTTGTTATAGTGGTCCAATAGGGTTTTGACATGTGTAATTTCTGGCCTGAGGCTTCTTTTTCTCTTTTGTTTCTACAAGAACGAATTTAGGGCTAGAAATGAGGAGTTGGTTGTTTTGCAATTAACACTGTGAATTGTAAGGGAAATACTAAGTATGTTTTAGATTTTTTTTCTTTAGTTAGAATTCAGTATTATGTATGTAATTTTGATAGCAGTATAGCAAATACAATACAAAGTAATACCAATTTCATGGCTATTTTCTCTCCTTGTACTCGTTTTATGAGTTACGAATGAAAGCAATCCATGATTCCTTTTGTTTGTCTCTATTGTCTCTCAATGGATGTTTGATGTCATTCTTGCTTATTGATTCAATGAATTAATGTAAATTCTTGGATAAAATAGTTAACTCATAAAATCACATGGTAGGATGTTTGTAAGTAGTAATGATAATGAATGTAATAGGGGAATGTTGTAATGTAGTATTTCTTGTGATTGTATGTTGTTATTGTTGATATTTTATTTGGTTATATAGGTTGATATTGACTTTGTTGCTTGGGATAAAGGCATTGGTTCATGCAAAGCACTTGTGGTTCAGTTCTTGTGTTGATTCATCAACTAATTACTTTTAATTGACAAATTCTCAAATGGATACCACTGCAATTGTTTTGTGTTGAAGTTCTTCCTTCTCATGCTCCAAGTATAGGACATTGATAAATGAGTTGCCCACTTATTTGATGTGCTATTTTTTTGAGTAATTTTATGAGAAGTATTTGTTATTGACAATGTATTTAGTTATAATTGTATGATTCTTGAGTATACATTGTGGGATCACCCTCCCGAGTACAGAGCCCAAAGTGTAGAAGTAGAAGTTTTGTAGCTTCCACTCATTCGCTGGCCAATCCCTTTGGAGTGTTAATTATTGGAAATGGAAAAGTCAATAGGTATTTCTGGAGATTAGTTTGGTTCTTAAAAAATAACCAATAGACCGCAACTACTATAGTGTAGTAAAATGCATACCCTTGCATTTTCACACTTGTATGGGCCCACCTTGCTTTATTTATCCCCATTTATGTCTTAATTGGTCCTATTTTACATCCACAAGCCCAATGAATTATATCTCTTTTTGGCTAATCCCAACAAACTTCAATGGATAAATGATAATTTAATTATTCTTTCTAAGTGTCCTTGACTTTTGGGTCAGGACTAAAACACCAACTAGGGCATCTTTGTCCCCCAAAGGTCTTGTGACCTTGATTTTGAAAGCACCTAAATAGGTCCCTTTTTGGAGTCTGTGCCCTGAGATTCATGCCTTAGGACTAAGATGTCACCTAGGGCATCTTAGTCCCCCTTGAGGTATTTTTAGGATTCAATTTCAAATTCTGGCGGGATTTAGCCTCCTTTAATTAATGAATTCATGTTAGCCTTGTGTAATTTTGGATATTACATGGATAAGTATAAAATACAAGGTTCCTTCTCTCTCAGAATACGCAAATCTAAGCATCCAAGCATTTAAGTAATATTCAAGAGCATTCAAAAGAGAATTCCCCATCAAGCATTTGAGCCACTACTGCAGATTCAAGCATCATATCAAAAGATCCTTGCATCATGTGTGTTTTATGTTGAAATTTTTGATGGTGGCTTTGATTCAAGCAACAATTCAAGTCTGTATTCTTACCAGATAAGCATTTCTTTGATTCAAGATCTATATCTAAGCTTTAGCTGTTTTCTATTCTCACACAAGTTTGTAGGACTTTAAGCAACAAGGGTTTAGTGAGTTCAGGGCCACTGCATGCTGTCTACTCCCAACATTTCCCTCTGGCCATTCCAGCTCTGCATTCTGCGTCAATTCTGCCAACAGTGGTTTCCACTAAGGAAAACCCCCATCCACTAACAATCAACAAGTTTTTCTTCTCTTGTATGTTTATGATTGCAAATTTAGGTTGAAGAGTTGAAGATCATTTGAATTAGAAAGTTGCATTGCAAAGTTGTTTCACCCTAAGTGGAAACTCCATCTGAAGGTGTCTAATCGGGTTTCCAAAACCTGAGACTGGAGAAGAAGGAAGATCACATCAGGGCCTCGTGGACTACATTTAGATTTAAAAATCTGTGATGGAACTAAGGTCACCACCTAGGGTGTCTTAGTCCCTTTGAGGGTATTTTTAGAAATTCTTCTAGATCCAAAATTTGATGATCCAAAGATTCTAATTCTTCTCCCCTGCAAAAAGAAAGGTGTGCAGTGTATTCAAGACAAAAAGTAAGGGCACTCCCTTGTCCTCCATAGCCTATCTTTGAGCAATTCTTTCCATTTTTAGAATCCTTGTCACATTTCCAGACTTCCCAAGTACACATACCCTAACTTGTTGCATTATTTCATCATTTGCATCCTTCATTTAGCTTGCATTACTAGGTTTTGTGAGTTGAATGTTAAAGTGTCTTTTCCAAGCATTTGCTTGGTGGTGAACCACTAAAAGCTTAAAGAACCCCTCCTAGGTCTTCCTTGTTGAGAATTGACTCACCCTTTGTGGCTGATAGTCAATCCAATTTTGGTTCCTAGGACATTATTGAGTGGCCGAAGGAGAATAAGTGTTCTAACTCCCATGCTTATTTTCTTTTCAATTCAACTATATATTTTCTATTTATGAATAATTATAAGGAATTTAAATACATTTTGGTGCTGATCCATGAAAAAAATTGTTCCCCATCCATCATTCATTATTTTTGGCCCCTGTTTTTGTCAAAGAAACACCTCTAAGATGTGATTTCAATAGATATTATAGGTTTTTTACTCATTATTGCACTCAAACCCATGAATCATCAATGCTCATGTATGGTAGGAATTGGGAGAATATTATTTCTTTCCTTTTTGTTCATTTTCTAGGAGAAAATTGTTGTCTAGGAATTGGAGGAGTGTTTAGTTGGGGTTTCCTTATGTCGCACAACTTTTTGATAGCCTCCATGCCTTCTTACCATAAATATATTGGCCTTGGTTGCTATTTTTGGGAGGAGGATAATATTTTGGGATTAAGGAGGAGAAATTATAGAACTAGTAGAAGAAATATATTCATAAGAAGTCCTAGGGTATCAATTTCTAGTTCTAGGCATAAGTTTTTTCTATTGTAATTATCTAGGTTTATCCCAAATTTACAATAACATTTGTAGCCTTTAAAGATCAATTGGTTAATTGAAAAATGAACCTTTAGTGACTGTATCTATATGTATATTGTGTATTATTAGATGTGTGTCATTTATTTAGCTAGGAAAAAGACTATATTAAAATCCTTGCAATGACCTTGTAATATATTTTTCAACATAATAAATGAAATATATGGAAATTTTGATGGATTATTATGTAGAATCACTTAATGTTTTTCAACTATCATTTTTCTTTTAAATGTATAAGTAGAGACTAGATTTCCTATACATTTGGAAAGGCATATGAATTTGTGGTGTCTTGATTAAGATATCACCTTGGTTTTAGTTGTTACATGTTTGATTAAGTTCAAATGTTCTATTTACAAAATGGATAAAGGTGTTGGTTTGTTAATTGATTTTTCCCCATCATCGTTAATACACTAATAATGTATCAAAATAAGGCCTTTTTAGTTTTATTTTTTTATTTTTTAATTGTCATGCCTAAATACTTGTAGCACTTTAATGGGTATTATAAAACACATTAATATGATGCTTATGTTGAAAATCATCTTATTTAATAGGGTGATTCAACTTGATTTTCCTAAACAAGAATATAGGAATAAAGTGGCAACTAGAATAGGGTGTGCTAACTAGTATGGTTTATGTTAGGGTGAGAATTTTGTTTCTATTGTAATATATATTTTAGCACTTTAGGGTAGCCCCTGTTCGTATTGTAGAGCTAAAATCCAAGGAGGTCTTACACACCTTAGAAATTGATCCTATGTTTCTCAACTTGAATATAGGTTTATTATAATCTTCCTAGGTTTGGTACCTCTAACACTTAGGAGATTAGCATACCTTATGAAATTGGGGTATAAAACTCAAATCACCAACAAGAGGGAGACAAGTCATGGAAGTGGATACAAATAAAAGATGTGGAATGTAGAGGAGAAACCATGTGAGCCATAAGAGGCACACTCAAAATACCCCCATGAATTGATGAGGGATTAGTAATAGTTTGTGGTATAAGAGGATAAAGAACTAGCACCTCAATATAAATAGTAGGAACATAAGCCTCCAAAACAATGTCAACCTTGAAACCCATCATTATGAGATTCCCATGATTAGAGTTCTTCCACTAGGAGGAGGAATGTGAAACCTTCACGAGAGGATAATATAATTATAATTGACTATTAGTAAAGCACTATTAACATTGAAAATGGATGTCCTAATAATCCAATGGATGTATACATTTATAGTCCCCAACTTGTAAAGTAACCTCTATTGGGAGAGTTTAATACAAGTAAAATTTCATAAGGATGTAACAATCATAGGTGGTATGTGAGAACATGATAGTAGCATTATGCACCATAATAAAATTACCCAAAAAATTGTCTATTCCCATATAATAAAATATACACTAAAAATGAAGTGGGATATTTGGGACGGGAATCAAAACTAGTAGCTCATTGAAATACTTATCGAGATGATTAAATAAGGCCACCTAAGGCTTGAGAATGAGGGCATGCTATCCCTAAAACCAAGAGTGATAATTGAGGACATCATGATAAAAAATATAATGAAAAGAAACCATAAATAATCCTTTGTATAGGATATAATATCCCTATTTCCATCCATAATAGGATGAAGATTCATAGAGATATAGAGGTTTAAAACTCTAATATGGGGCCATAGTCTAACAAACCTATATATCAACACTTTTTTGGAAACAAGTCCTTGTTTCTAGAAATATCCTCATCCAAACCACAATAGGAGGGGAAGGAGGAGGTATTTCATCATATATTTCTCAAAATAAGAAGTAGCAAAACCATTTGGATCCCTAGAATCATACTTGAATGGGGAATAAGGCCCCCCATGGATAGTGTTTACAAAATATTTTCTAAACATAACAAGATTGAAGCCCACCAAAACCTTATCATGGGAAGTAGGTGACATAAGGAATTCAAGGGGAAAAGAGGTGAAATCCATGAAACATTCCTATTTGGAGAAATTATTCTAGAAAATAACACCACAACACCCTACACATTCAAAGATGTACTCATAAAAATAATATGACTTATCATGTTTCAAAAATATGACAAAAAAATATGAGAATGATCCTAATCTCCCTCAATGGGAAGCTAAAGAGCATGAGTGATAGTTAGATAAACCACTGAAATACCTACCATAGATCTAAAATCTATAGAACCAATTTTTGCAAGTGGAAAATTTTAAATCTAGATAGCACATAAAGAGGAAGGAGAGGAATGGGAAGTCTCCATGGTACTAGATCATCATAATATTATAAATATCATCTAACATATGAATAATTTAATTTACCTAATCCATTGAATATGATCCATATAAAAGGGTGTCTCATATAATGAAGGATTTATTGTTATATGAGAGATTATAAAATTTAAACTAAAGTTCATAATAGAGCTCTTAAGACTTCTAGAATTCAATTTTACTATGATAATTAGTTAATATTATCAAATATTACACATGATGTGTAGCATTAAATATTGATACATTATTATTACTCATATATTTTAATTTCAATGAAATTTTAAGTGATTATATTCATAAATACCTTTCCCCAATTTAATTCTTCAATATCCTCTTTGATTATATTAAAATAGCTATAAATTCTCACAAATTCCTATGTATGAATAAATTAGTTTTCATGAGATTTTATTTAATGATCCCTAATCCATTTGATGCTATAAACTAGTTTTCACTTTACAATACATTGAGAGTTTCACTTTAAGAATTTATTTGTAATCTTAGTTAGAAATTTATTTCCCTTTGAGAACCTATTGGCATCTCCATAAATAGATATTATTTTCTCATTTTCCCATAAGAAATCAACTTGGCATTCTAGTTTCAAAGGTGATTTTGGACACACACACATAGTTCAAGTTATTCTTATCTAGTTTCAATAATCTCAACCCATTTAAATACTATGATGCAATTAAATCAAACCTCTATTTTTCATAAGAATAAATGGTCTAGATAAACAAACTAATACTTCAGAATTGTGCTCTCAACATTTTTTTTTTCATTTTTTCTACATCATTTATGTAACACCCTAAACAACTAACAAAACATAAAATAATTGTCATTTTTTTTAATGATGTTTACTAGATAAATATTGAAAATAATACCCATATTTATCACAAATCATTATACAAATTATTTGGAACCTAAAGATTTCAACATTTTTGTCTTCATCATAATTTGAATGGTCATTTAGACCTTGTTTAATTAACCTAAAAAATGGAAAAAATATCTCATGGCTTGAAGGAATGATTTAATTCTCTTTTTGACAAGGTCCATTCTTAAAACTATAGCACAATTATATGGTTTACGATTCATTCCTAAATAAGCATGAACTTTTATTGCTAACACTTGGTAACCTTTAATCAACCCTATCAAAATAGGGTAATCTATAATAATGGACTTGGGTAGCTTCTAATACATCTATTTATTCAGTCTCTATAGAGAAGAGAAGTGGACAACTTGTGTTGGAATTTTAGTTTAATGATTAATAAATATTTTTATTATATATCAATGGATGCAAGGTATTTATAAGTCCTTAATTATCTAGTCACTTAATTCTAAATATTAGGTCTTATATTATACAACATGATTTGAATATGAGCACTAAATATATTTTAATATTTTTGGTATCTTTAGTCTATATTAAATGGAAAACCACTCTAAATAATAATGAATGATTTATGATGGGAATCTTTCATAATATAAATAGTCTTGTCTCTCAATTCCAAAAATATTAGAAGTTGACATACTTCAAGCTCATTTATGGACATGAGGGTTGCATAAATCCTCAATTATTTAGCATTTTAAATTTTAAAAAACCATGGATTGAGACTAAAAGGTGTGAGAACACTCTAAGAAATTATAATCTATATTGTATTTAGCCTTAAAAAATGACTACATCTAAATCATCCTTTTGGGAACACATGTGACATTATGATTAACCCTTGCGATATGAATGGGTAACTGTCACTTTAAAGGATGAATAATAAATGCCTACCCACTAATTTCTATATGTGATATTTCTATGTATCATGTCTTATTTAGGATCTGCATTTTATAATTCACAAGAAACATTATTGAGAGGTTGAGGAAGTGCAAGACCCATTATATAACTTAACCTATTATTAGGTTTGGCTTGGGTTGTGGGTTTGCTCCCATTGGTTTCAGGTTCGACTTTGAGGCCCAAACTTACCCGATGAATGTGGTGTGTGGCTATTATGTGCATCCTCAGAGGAATAGTCTTGCCTCAACTCACACCATCAATGGAACACACTGGGCTGAGTTGTGGGGACACCTCTAGGTTAACAAAAAAAAAAGAAAGTAACATGTGTTACACAAAAAATAGAAATTCATATAATATGTTAATATGTGTGAATCTCTCTCAACCTAGCCTCTACAATCAAAACCTTTATCTAATTACTCAACAACCTTCCCAACTTTATTTAGGCATAATATGTAAGAAAAAATTGACTCACCCAATCCTTTAGTTGTATATATCTTATAAAATTTGGAAACATAAATTTTCCCATAAAAGTAATTTAGTCTAGGACAATTTATTAGTTTGTCATAGATGACTTTTGTTTGTAAGTTGTATGAGATTTTTTTGTGACCAATATTCATTAGCTTCAAAATATATTTGGAGATTATTTTGCTAGTTACAACTTGCACATCATTATATGGTTATTTTTCTCTATCTCTTTCATGTCCATGTATAACAATTTATCTTTTCTTTTCTTTTTTCTTATAATGGTTGTACTACTCATGCTTCATGTTGAGCCAAGAGTGAGAATGGTTTGAGTATTTTTTTTTATTGTTTGTAGGAGAGTCTCACCAAGTCAATGAATATATATTGGTCTAGAAAACTTTGTTTCTCACTCCGTCTCCTTGCCCCATTTATTTTATTATTCCCTCTATCCCTTTTATCCATTTTCTCTTTCTTTATCTTTAAGGACAGATTAGGACAGATTGGGGATGTTTTAGATCAAGAATAGTCTTTTCTTGGGATTTTTTAAATATCTTATTATGAGAGTGTCAGAGCTATGTTGTTAGACTCAAGATGCTAATGAGTGTACACATATTTTATAAGGCAGAAAATAAATACAATATGCACTAAAATTCATGAAATATTAAATAATCATCAAGGCTCATTGTTAGACAAAGAGACATCAAGCTTTATAGTTGTTTTAGTATAGCCAATAGTTGATTTAGAATTTGGGGAAATCTTTGTTTGAGTATCCTTTCAAGAGAGGGTGCATGTCTCTAATTCCACCTAATCTAGGGTAGATGAGAACCAAGAGATATGCGTGGTAATGATAATGACGTTGGGCATATCTGGTTTCGAAAGAGAAAACAAAAACGTGGGGTAACTGGTTTGTAATTATCGGATTGGCTGTTTTACGTTCATAACGTGACTGATATCGAAGTTAAACATTTAGTGCGCTTAATGGACATGAACGCAATTGACGCGCTTTAATGACATGCCTGTCAATTCAATCTTTGTCAAGGTCGTAAATGTTAAATTGGGCCATTTTAGTGAACGCCAATTTAAATTTTAGGTTAGTATCTTCAAAGGACCACACATTTTACTGTCAGAAGAGCATTGAGCCAGCCTGCCGTGGGAAAAGACACAATGTTGAAGTTAGTAATAGAATGTGACCCCAAAGAAGACAATTTTTAGCAGCTTTACAGATGTCATACCAATTGTATTTGGTTAGTCTGTGATGGTGGAGAAACTGGCGTGATAAAAGAGTTGTGTGACAATTACAAGCGAGATGCTAAATTTATTTATTTTTGAATAGGGAGGGACCGGTGTCGAGAGCATGTTTCAATAGTTGAAGAGTAATTGTTTTATATAATGTCCCTAATATTTTTATTAATATTGGATCAATAGTTGTGTTTGGTTGTTGGACACTTGTTGAACAAAATGTATTCACTGATCTAAAAACAACCAATCATGCATGATTCCACATGGTAGCTCAATAAAACTTATGTTGTGAATGCCTAGTATTGGTCTCCACTTTTTTTTAGCCTTTTGGACACCTTGAAAAGCATCTTTGATGTATCATATTTGATGATGTGGCCACAGGCAGGTAGTTATAAGCTGAGGGAATTCTTGTGAGAAGTTAGGGTGCCTGCACAACCCTATTGGGTCCCCTCTCCCCTAACTTTTTTTTTCATTGTCCTGGAAGCTTCTTATGTTGGGTTTTGACACGATTTTCAGGTAATTAGTTTTTTTTTTTTTAGCTGTATATACCTTTATGAATTTTTAAATGGCAGTATAAAATAGATACGAGAATGAAACAAGCGTTTTATGGCACCACTACATTCGGTCTATACTATGTCTTTTCATATCTTGCTATCAACTTTTTTTAATTTATTTTAAAAGAACACTGTATTGTTCTGTTTATGTGCCAGTGTGTTCATTGGAAAAATCTTATCATTTTAAATTTGAGCGATCGTAATGTATCATTATATAATGAAATTTAAATTTATTTTGTGAGTATGTAACAATGTATAATGGATCAATTTTGTGCTTTCCACTTTCATAATTTTTTTTTCCATTTTCCTACTATCCATACTAAAATTAAATGCATGGGTCATCTCTACTTCACTCAAGATAAACATTCTCATTCATTTATAATTCTCATAATACTATTTAAATCTACGACAACGTCCATATTGCAATCCCAAACTATCTTCATTGATGAATTATTAGAGATGAAAGAGGTCGATGCCACATTCAATAATAGATGAGAATAGAATTGAGTGATTAACTCTATAATTCTTTCTTTCATTCAATTATATTTAATTCAAAAATAAAAATGTAATAGATATGATTATGCATTTAGAAGAACGAAGAAGAAAAACAAAATTATCTTATTTTTATTGATTAAAATTTATTTAACTACTTAACCCAATAATATATCATTTATATTTTTTATATTATTTTAATATAATTGAAAGGATAATCACAACCATCCCTTTAAAAAATATTCGATAATCACATTGATGCTTAAAGAAGATGCTAGCTGGCCGTAAATGATCTAAATAGCTTTTTGTTACGACGTATGAAAGACATGTCCACTTGCTTCGTACGTTAATAAAGATAAGGATGATAAATTCACGGTTGAAATCAATTGGAATTTTGATTAGTGTGCGCTTTAGGTATTGTCCTCTTTACGTTTTACACATGTTTGGAATCAAATGACAAGATAGCTTACCATTTAGTGGATTTTATGACAATAAATGCATTAAGTCGAAGGCGACTGGTCTCTGGTGTAACCATCGTGAATAATGATAAGGTAGCGACTCCGAGTGTATGTCAGGATAAATGACATCGCCATTATGGAAATGAAATGTTAGTTTGCACAGCATTTGATTTCAGGCAAAGTTATCAGGATAAAACGTACAGATAGACGAATTTCAGCAAATCCCACTTACTACACGTTTTTATTTTCCCTCCCCACTACGGATAAGGCGCCCGTTGTTTTGATTACCACGCATATCTCTTGTGGTTTACAACATCCCTTCTATAAAGTCAGGATTCGGCTCACAATTCTCCATAACATACTTTCTTTCATTGTTCTGAGTAAAGAAACAATCATGGCTGCTCTCGTGAAAGGCCTCCTCCCGCTGCTCCTACTTGTGGGTGTGCTCAGCCTTCTAACAGTCTTCACTTCGGTATAGAATCTTGCAAACTTCTCCCTGTTTATCATTCTAGTCTTCTTTCATCTGATGGGTTTACATTGTGAATCGTAGTCCTAAGAAAGACAGGAAATATCCATTTGGCTGTGTCTGCAGGCGGAAGATGTGAAGGTAACTTTTGTAGTGGAGCAGAGTCTGGAAAGTCCCAGAGTGTTGTTGATTAGTGGAAACAGTTCGTCTCTGTCACCTCCTCGGACCATGACCTTTCCTTAAGTGATGTTTGGGTTCTCACTGTGGGTATATATATGATATTTTCTTTTCTCTAATATGCTCTACTGTGATTCTTTTATTGCAGGAATAATGAGCTTATTATTGACCGTTCTTCTTGTTTTATTCTTGTGCGCGTTGTGATGGAGCACTGCCAAAGGGAGTAGCATACGAATACTCAGTGGGGGTACTGCCTGCAGGGAGCTTATTTACAATACTCTGTGGATTTGATGGGAATGGAGAATAGCCGAACCTGTTGACCGTACCGTATCATTATTCGTCTTGCTTATTATGTGGAGTTAGTGACTGTGGCGCTGACTGTAGCCTCTGCATTACCCTCCTATAACAGAAGCCAAGCCGGCGGAGCCGCATCCCGCGAGGTTGTGAGAAAGTAGTAAAGGCTGTTGTACAAGGTAGACGATGTCTTACGTGCGTCATCCGTGGATAAATAAACGTTAAGCTGATTAAAGCTTTGTTACCTACTATTATATGACAATATAATATGTGTTGCAGTCTCTTAGTTTGATTATCACGTTCTTCTTTTTCCATCTAAGTAAACTTGTTGTAATATTATAATCTTATATTATTACTATAGCTTGTAGCAAGGAAGCAATGGATTCTACGCCAATAGGAGGGTATACTATGGTAGTGTATTCGAAGGGCAGAGAGGGGGAGAATGCATGGGGAAAGTGCAATTTGGTTTTTTGCAAGAGTAATTATTCGTAGCAAATGTGAATGGGTGGTGGGATGCAAGTAGAGTTGAATATGCCAAATGGATGAACAACACAATATATTATCTTAAATGGTTGAAGTGTTGGAACATTATAGCTCAACTGGACCAAGTACATTTGTTGGTAGTTCATGATATACAAAATGTGTGCTATGAAAAGTCAAAATATTGGTGAGCAATTTTGCATTAGAATTTTTTTTTGAACAAAATACAGTACAATTGTTGGTGTTTGATGGTGAGGGGCTATGATATATGCTATTTGGCTTCAAGGCCTGTAAAGCAAAAGAAATGGAATGGTTAGGTGGAAACATTATTTGTTGACATGTACAATGATTGCTCCATGTTCAATTTATTATAACACTATTAATGGGAACTATTTTTTTTGCAAATAAAATAAAAAAATTACCGAAAGGACATGAACATGTTGAGGGCATGTTCAATTTGTAAAAGAGAAATTGCTGATATAACAATAAGCAAGAGTGACATGAGGGAGAAAGGGAAAAGAGTTGTGTACCTTGACTTTTTTAGAGATAGTAAAATCTGATGATGAATCCTTATAAAGGAGGGTGGTACAAAACCTAAAGAGCAATAGGTAGATATTTTAATAATTAAATATAATTATTAAATGTCACCATGTCTAAACTAAAATTGAAATCTTAAAGGAGGAATAAAGGTAATTTAATCAACATGATTAAATTTAAACCTTTGCCGCTCTAACAATAATGACCCTAAACCTATTGATATTTCCTAACTCAAAATGTGGCCCTAAGCATGACCATAACAATTATGCAACCCCTAAGCCTAACCTTGACCTTAAACCTAACTGTAACCCTAATCTTGAGCAAATATTGATGCTATCCCTAACCCTAATTTTGATGCTAACTCTAAGCCTCATCCTAAGGCTAACTATAACCCTAATCTTAACTAAATCTCAACCCTAACCCTAATCCTAACTATATATCTAGCCTTAACCTTAACCTAGCCTAACTTCGCCCTAACCTAATCTAATGACAACCCCAACTATCCGTTAACCCTAACCTATATCTCTCAGCCCTAAACGCTGACCGAACTTCAAATGTAAAACCCTAATCCTAATGCTGAAATCTATCCTGAAATCCTAAACTGTTCTTCATGCTAACCCTAATATCATCCTAATGTTAACCATGTTCTAACCCTAGCTGTATCTCTTAACCTAACCATAGTAGCTATGTCTCTATCCACTAATCCTAACCTAAACCCTAAGCCTAACTATATATTTTTACCTTTGAGAACATTTAACCATATCTCTTAATCTTAACACTAACCCTATTCCTAAGTCATTGTCTATCCCTAAACCTAACCACATAATGATAATAAACCTAACTATATCTCTATCCCAAATCCTAACCATAAGCATAACCATAACCATGATGTAAATCGTAACCATAAACCTAAAATTGATCTTAAATCTAATTGTAACCCTAACCCTGATCCTAACTCTAACCTTAATTTTAAGCTAATCTTCATTCTAACCCTAATCCTAATTTTGATGCTATCCCTAACCTCGATCTTGATGTTAACCCTAACCCTAACCCTATTCTTAACTAAATCTCTAATCCCCTAAACCTAATGATATTTCTAACTCAAACCCTAACCCTAAGTATGACCATAACAATTATGCAACCCCTAAGCCTCACCTTATTCGTAAACCTAACCTTGACCTTAAACCTAATTCTAACCCTAATCTTGAGCAAATATTGATGCTATCCCTAACCCTAATTTTGATGCTAACTCTAAGCCTCATCCTAAAGCCAACAGTAACCCTACTCTTAACTAAATCTCAACCCTAACCCTAATTGTAACTATATATCTAGCATTAACCTTAACCTTAACTGTAACCCTAACCATATCTCTTAACCCTAACCCTAACCCTAATCACGATGCGGCTTAACTTTAACTGGCCTTTCTTACTAACTATGTCTCTTAAGCTTCAGCATTGACCCTAGTAAACCCTCTTTGCTTAACCCACAATATTAATGCTAGCTAACCACTAATCCTAAGCTATTCTTCCTTGCCTAACCCTAACCCTAGTTTGAGACAGAGCCCTAATCCTCTCATCCCTAATGTTAACTGTTTCTAACCCTAATTATGTCTCTTGGCCTAATAAAAGCCTTAACTATGTCTCACATTTCAATCTAACCTAGGCCTAGAAGCCAGCTATGTCTCTTAACTGACTAACCATGAAATCCTAATCCTAAACTTGGTAAGGAGATATAGCTATAACCCTAATCCTGACAGCAACTGATTATTACCTCAGCCTAACTATATCTATTAACCTAAATAGGCAGCAAACCTAAATGTAGAGCTAAATCCTAATGCTAACCCTAACCCTAGGTTTGATGCTAGTAGCCCCAATTATTACCCCAACCCTAACTATATCTAGTAACCCTAAACTTGACAGCAAACCTAAATGTAACACTAATCCTAATGCTAACCCTAACCCTAAGTTTGATGCTCTCTATCTCTCTCTATAAATATATATATATATATGCTAGAGATATAGTTAGGGTTAGGGTAAAGAGATATATCTTTGAATTATTTATTTGATTTTTGATTTTTTTTCTTTGATCATTCAATTTATCATGGTAAACATTTTTATTTGATCTTTTTGATTTATTTTTATCTTTGAAATATTTATTTGATCTTTTAGTTTATCTATGATAAATATTTTGAATTCTTAGTAATTTATATTTATTTGTTTTTTGATCATATCTCTTTGATTATTTATTTGATCTTTCAATTTATTTATTTTTATTTATTTTATTTTTTAATTTATCTATGATAAATATTTTAAAATATTATGATTTATCATTTTGATTTTTTAATTTATCTATGATAAATATTTTAAAATATTGTGATTTATCATTTTGATTTTTTAATCAAATCCCTTTGATTTTGATTTTGATTTTTCTTTGTGATTTTTTTGATTTTTGATCAAATTTCTTTGATTCTCATTTTTCTCTCAAATTTCTTAGATTTTGATTTCTCTTTGTTATTTATCTTTGATTTTGAATCTCCAACAATTCATAAAATGATTTAATTCTTTAAAATAAACTTTAATTAATTAAAAGAATACTTATAAAACTACCACCTATCATTAGGAATAATTGCTCAATAATTAAGTTTGATTGTCGAAAAGTTGTATTAATCATTTCATTCTGTCTACGTTAACTAATAATATAATTCTTTAAAATAAACTTTAATTAATTAAAAGAATACTTATACAACTACCACCTATCATTAGGAATAATTGCTCAATAATTAAGTTTGATTGTAGAAAGGTTGTATTAATCATTTCATTCTGTCTACGTTAACTAATAATATAAGAACCTACCAAAATTAAAATGTATATACATCACTCTCAACTTTGAAATTGTTCAAAACATGCACAATTTGTTAGGACAAAATTATTAGAAATGGAATTGTTTTTGCTAGCTACAACTCAAAGTGAATGAAAATTTTGGGTATAAGTGCAAGTGCATGGGTAGACATAATAATACAAAAATAGATGAGAACATAAAAAATGTCCATAAAGTATAAGAGATCTCCAAATGTGTAGAAATAGACCAGTAATAAAATAGATGAAAAAATTATATTTTAAACAAGAATATACCATTTGTAAATATATAATTATATTAAATTATTCTCTTAAAATAAATATGTATTAAATAAGAAATGGCATTAATATACAGATATCATTATTACACTTATTTTAAAATAAAAATAAATAAAACCAAAATATTTGGAGATAAGTGGAAGAGTAGATAATTTATATTTGAGAAGGAATTCTCTTGACATAACCAAAATATTTGAGAAAGGAAATGCAGCAAAGTATTTTATATTGCATGCAGGTTTTAACTATAAAGATACAGGAGACTAATACAAGGCAAGTGGAGTCATTGATTTGCACTGATCTAGAATGAAAACCAAGGCTTTGACAGATGGATACAAAATTGAAATTCACAAAACCGTCTACACTATTTTTCACCTCAGCAGACAAATTCGAGAAACTCTGCATTGGTGTAGAAATGAAATAAGATGAATTTCCAACTACATTATTTTCCCCTGAAGCTAATACAAAGTGACTGATGGGATTTTCGGTTTCCACTGATCCAGAAAGAAAACCAAGGCTTTGACTGATGGATATAGGTTTGGAATTCAATAAATCTTCACGTGTTTGCTACCTTAGTGGGAAAATTAATTATATTATTTTCTGGGCTGCTCACTTGGGCAGGAACAATATGAGGGGTATTTGGGCTAGACTCAGTTATGGACCTTCCCAAATCTTGATCGCTATCACAAGCATAAAACATCAGCTCATCATCTAGATTAACGCCCTGCATGAGAGCAATCTCGTCTGCCACCAAATATTCGCTTTGAGAACAACCTTCATTAGAGATTTCTGCTAAGATGGGGCCTTGAACAGGTCACTCTCCTCGAATTCCATTTGTGTCATGGTTAAAGCATCGACAGACTACCCCTGCATATGACGATTATCTTAGCTAGGCCCAAGAACCAACACTGAATAATACAATCAAGCAAAGCTACCTTTCTATCATTCGCACTCAAATATAAAAAGTTGAAACCCACGTACAAGTTTTATTTGGGCAAGGAATCTAAATACAAAAATTGATCAAACAGGCTTTTCCTGATAAAACAAACAGGCCAAAATTGAATAAGCAGGTTTCCTAGATAAAGCCTATAACATGCCAAACAGGCTTTATAGTTAAAACCTGCATGTCTAAAATAACAAAACAGGCTTTCTAGTTAAACCCCACAAACAGTCATCATGAAATAAAAGAACTTTAACCTTTGGTGTTTGTGCTTTTATTTTCTTGAACAGTAATGAAATGTGTACACAAAACCTGCAAAATGATATCAAGGGCATATTAAATGAAGTTTTTGAGTATACAAGTTATAGGTATAGTATAACCAAATACAAGTCTGGAATTCTCATTGTTAGGGCAATCTGCAATAGTCTCAAATATAAAAATAAATAAATAAATAAAAATGAAATAAATCTCCCATCCCAGTTTGCGCCTGTGCATGTAATTATCCTCAGATTTGAATGCCAAGATTAATACTCAAGTGGGTTCACCATGGGCAAAGGGGCCTGCAATAATAAATAAAACAAGATAGATAAGTAAACAATGCCAGGAGGTAGAAGCTGTCAACTATAAACAGCTCTGAAAGAAAATTCCAGTGATTTGAATTTAGTATACTAAATAGTATAAAAGCCAGAGTTAGAATAGGCTCAGTGTACAGGTTATACTCCTTGGTTGGTTTAGAAATAAATTCCTTGGTGATGGGGTTGGTCAGCTATAGTAAGACTCCCTAGTAGTGATAGGTAATCTATTGCGTGTCAGTCTTCATCCGCTTCACCCTGCCAGAAAATTTGCTGTCATTCAGGAGGTGATGGCGTATCTTTTTGCCAGACAAATTTTGCTAAGCTGTCGTGAAGAACTTGTGATTTTTCACTGCACCCACTAAATGCCATAAATGATGGGATAATGTTTGCCTCTAATCGCACTGTCTAATCAACAAATGTTGCCCTCTCCAAGCACTTAATGCAGTTGGTAAGGTGTAGTGTCGCCCGTCAAATTCACCATCTTATCAGTCAAGGGAGTTAATAGGGTAGAGGAAGTAATTATAACCGTATCCCTCATGTCCTCCCTCTGATCCTATAGTGAGCAGCTTTGAATTTATGATAGAAGTGAAATTGTAGTAATAACGTATCCATTTACAACATTAATAAATTTAAACTCAGTCTATACAAAGTCAAGGGTGGCATTTAATGGTACCTCAAAGAAGAATGCACCTGTATGAGTGGAGTACAACCCTCTAATTAGGAAAGAATGGATTTGCACACCTCTCCCATCCCTTCCAGAACCCGTGTCACAATCGTTGTAGAAGAGGGTATGATGCCGACCTTGCACACCGGATTGCAGATAAATCTGGTGAATGAATTCCACGCCAGTTGAAAACCTTAGAAGTAAATACTCAGAGAAAAAGAAATACTCAGAGAAAATGCCATTGGTAGGTGTAAAGCTCGACCCCATAAGCTTTTCCAGCATCCTTCCCGCCTGTGCAAGGATGAGAGAAATTGTGCACCTATAAGAAAATACATTAGAAAGCGACATTTACTTCAACTGCAAAATTTCTCCAACACCAGCGATAAAAAAGAATGGAGGGTTAACAGCCATTGCCTTAATATGAAAGGGTTTGCATTGCAATAGAAATTACCTTCTCCCTTCTGAAGAAATAACAAAATGCCACTGGTAAAAGCAACAAAGGCCATGAAGCATAAAAATAGAAATTACCCTCTCCCTTATGATGTTTCCTTGCTCTCCTCCTGTCATAACCGCCATTGCCATTTTATTCTAAAGGTGGCCACTTGAAAATGCAATAGAAATAGGCAAATAGGGAATACACGCAGACATTACTTCAACTCGCATGCAAAACCCCGAAAGTCAAGGTAAAATTAATACAGTATGTAGGGAGTAGCTGGTACGGTGTTTGATATGAATGATTCTTTTATTTTTCACCCATACTTCTAGCAGGACACCCATACCGGTTGTAGAGGGAAATGCGGATAGCATGTCTTAGGTGAGAATCCAACCGGAATAGTCTCAGCTGGCATCAGACAGTGAGACTTTTCCGGTTGAATTCTCACCTATAATAGCCTATCGGCTAAAAATCTGCAAGTGTTAGAATTTTCAAATCAGCATCATCATCTAGATCTCGAGTGGTGATTAGTCCAGAAGATCAACTCCCAGTGGAGCAGCAGTTAATCCGACACCTCTCAACTCCATTGCATCTTCACATGTAGATTTGCAATCATACCAAAATCTACAGAACTTTAAACTAAACTAATATCTTCACCCAGATCCACAATAACTGTAAGTCCGTGAAATTAACTCTCAGAAATGCGACTGTTAATCCAACAGATATTTCTATTTCACATAATGTGTTGTATTTTGCCACAATGTTTGCAAATCCATTGTAATTCAGACAGTTAGTTTATACTCAAGCTAATTCAATATGTTCAGAATTGTCACAGGTAGTTAAGTAGTCTAACTACAATTAGGTTATTTTGATCTCTAATTGGGAAACAGAAGAGCCTTGTATATCGATTCTTTCATCAAAATTCTCCTAGATATCTCTTCTTCCAGGTCACTTTCAGCTATCACCGATGGCATAAATCTATTTTACTATGAAATGAAGAATATATTTACATGACTATGATATGACAATCAGAGTATCACTAACATATTAGTACAATGCATTCTATTTTTTTGAATAAACATTTAAAGAAGAAAAATAAAAATTATATTTGCCAACATGTTTGTGTTATTAATTATAACGATCATATTCCATGCTAAAATACTTTAATATAATCCCAGTTAAAGCTCTAGCCCTACTGGTCTATTAGGGAAGATAATATCTTAGCTCGATTTGAATTTGAGTTTTTCCTTATCGAAATTTACAGAGAAGTCACTAAGTTAACCAACATTTATCATGCAGACTTATCATTAGCCCTACAAATTTTGGAGGATAATGATGCAAGATTAATATTTATCCACATCAGATAATAAAATAGGATAGAAAATACATAA
This sequence comes from Sequoia sempervirens, assembly GCA_007258455.2. Lineage (NCBI taxonomy): Eukaryota > Viridiplantae > Streptophyta > Pinopsida > Cupressales > Cupressaceae > Sequoia > Sequoia sempervirens. Next base: position 559 of record VDFB02124203.1, on the reverse strand, counting down.
TAGCTATTAGTTTAACGACCTGACCTATGCGTTACTTATATTTTGCTTGAACAAATAGCAGAGCTTCTGATGAAGATTTGTCTTGTCAGAATGTTCAAGATCCAAAGCCTGCAATGCAACTAAAAAATGCATATTTTAGTGATAAACTGATAATCAGAAAAATGTCATAAGTCTAACTGATTAATACCTCATATAAGCAACAATTATAGGATGTGACTAAGGTTTCTAATTTATGCCAAAGAAATCAGAAAAAAATAAACCTTTGCTCTAGATCAATCAAACAAATAGCATTTAAAATACACAAATTAACATACCTTGGCAAATAAGGTATGAAATACTGTGTTCTCTGTGGTGTAGGAAGTGGCACAAAGTACTTCAAGTCCATCATTTTCCAGTGCAAGGAGAATATCAGACAAGAGAATTTGACAATTTAATGAGCTTGTTGAGACTTCAATACCTAAACCCACAATGGCAGAACCTTACAATTTTTATCTTCACATTTAAATTTAGACAAAATTCTCATGTCTTCTCTTTTTTTGGAAATCTCTTTTATATGTTC
>VDFB02124202.1:0-30252 GCA_007258455.2 Sequoia sempervirens | reverse complement strand
CAATGGAATACCTAAAGAATATGCTAGGGTTAATGGCGACTGGAGGTGTCAAATAGGTTAAATATTTTGAATCCTTTGCAAAACTTAATGGGTTTCTGCAGTTTGTTGTTTGGTTGGTTTCAAATTTTGTCTAGAATATGCTATGGTCCGGTGGTGATAGTTAATGTCTGGGGTTGTTTGGGTCTGGTCAATGGCACTTTTAAATCTTATTTTTCTATGCTCTTCTTATCTGTGTTGGTCAAATGTAGTTTGGTAGTATTTGGGTTTGTTTTGAAGTGATTGAAAATTCCTACCCAGCAGAAGGTTGTATGCTTTCCTCTTTAATATAATATAAAAAATAACCTTACGTATCATTTTTTTTTTTTATAATAAATAATAATTTTAATATATATTTTTTTTAATATTAATAATAAGAAAAGAAACAATGCCAACATGTAGTATATCTAACTTTTAATTATTTTTAATATATAATAAATTTGTTTCATTTATGAAAATTATTCAATGTATAACAATTCGTAATATATTAAATTTATTTATTAAATATATTATTTATTTAAAATTTAGTGATTAAATTAATATTTTAATATGAAACAAAAAATTAAATTAATTATCAATACTAAAAAACTATAATTAGTTAGTTTTATTCACATTAATAAAACTTACATTTTTTTTTTTTCAAATTTAGAAAACAATAATTACAATAATGTAAACGCAAATAGTAGCCACTACGTGACACTTATATTAATTTTTTAATTTTAAATTGATTTTAGATGTAAGCCTTGCTATATTTTTGTACAACAAAATCTTTAGTAAAACATTGATTTTATAATAATTCTTTACAAATATATATTAAATTTAAATAATATCTAATATAAATGATTTTTCCTTTTTGAAATATTTTCAATTTGAAAAAGAAATATTGAATTTTTTTATGTAGCAATAAATTTAGGATTTTTATTATTATTTATTTTTTTAACTTTTTAAATTTTAAATATATTAATTTAGAATTTTTAAAAAGAACAATTGTTTTTCTTCCTTTATAATTTTATTTGAATTCACTACTAAGAAATATATTCTACAATAGCATCAAAAATATTTTACTTTTTTTAAAAATTATTTTTTTTTTATTTTATATTATTAATTTAGAATTTAAATGCAATAGTAAATTAGCTGAAATATTTCATACTTAATTTCTAAATTTTAGATATTTATTTAATGTAAAAGTAAATGTAAATACATTTTAATATTTTACCTTTTTAAATACTCACATTAAAAAATTTATATAAAAGATTCAAAGATATCTTGTTTTAAAAAGATAAATTTAGAATATTCCTTTTATACTTAATTTTTAAATTTTAAAAACTCTTTAACAATTTCATTTATTATTTATATATATTAAATACTTTAAATGAATAAAGTTAATACATAATGCTTTTATTACCGGTCCTTAATGCTTTTATTAAACTTGGGTATAAAATATCACCAATCCATTCCAGTAAATACATAAATGCTTTTATTTCCAACATTAAAGTTGTAATGATCGAATAGACATTAATTTAAATTCTACTTTGACAAATTCTTAAAAGTTCAGACCTGCATTTAAATTGACAAAATCTTGATTGAAGAAGAAAAAAAATGATTAATTACAAACTTAGACATGAAGAAAGAGAAATATTACACATGAAGGGAGATACAAAGAATGATTCAAGCAAGACCTTCATGGATAGAAGAACATCATATAGTAACCATGAATTAACTATTTGGAGGAATTTCATGGCAGAATGGAGTATCGAAGTAATACCCTTTGACAAACATTCTGGTCCTATTTCATGCAAGTAAGCACGCTGTAATATTGAAGAATTTTGATTTATATTGTGCGATAAATGCCTTGTTTCTAAAATAGAATTTAGAGATTTTGCATAAAGATTTAAAAAAAAAATTGTTCTTCAACAACTTCTGGAGATTCATCTTATGTAAAATCCCTTCTTTTTCCCTCTTTTCGATCATAAGAATTGAAGTTAATTTGAAATTCAGTAAAATCCATAACTCCTCGACCCAATTCACGGTCTGGCTTTGGAAGGAAATGAAATAGACACAATAGAATTTGGAATATAATTGAATGCCACCAATTATAAAATGAAGACATTATTAAATTGTCAAGTTTGATATAAAATCAATGGAAATGAGTTTGGAAAATCTGGTGTCGTGTTGCATCTACCCTTTCATTTGGATGGAGTAGGACCAAATCTAGTAAGTCGTTTGTGGCATCTACCCCTCTATTTGGAAGGAACAGGACCAAATCTAATAAGTTTTTTCCATAGTTGTCGCAAGACTGGTACTGGTATCAGTATCGGTACGAGAGACTAGTACTGGTACTGGCACGACATTTTTTTGAAAATAGGAGACGGGGGTACTTGGAGACACCATTTTTTTAAATATAAATAAAAGAATAAAAATAAAAAAACTAATAATTTATAGAAAATCTGAAAATATAATTGGTAATTTATAGAAAATATAAAAATATGATGACATTGAACTTTCAAAACAATAATTTAATCACTCTTAGACGTGTCAAATATATTATGCTTTATTTTTTAAAGTTTCAAATGTTTAAACTTTAAAGTTTTTTAAGGTATTTTAGCGGGAGATGTTTTTTGTAGCAGGAGATGACAGGGTACTCGGGAAACTTCGGCGGAAGTCTCCAACCTCCTAGAGATGTGACTGGAGACGATACCGGTCTCTGAGATGCGTCTCTGAGGGGGGAGATGCTTCTCCCGAAAACTATGGTTTTTTGTGGCATCTACCTCTCCATTTGGGAGGAACATGACCAAATCTATTAAGTTGTTTGTGGCATCTATCTCTCTATTTGGGTGGAGAGGACCAAATCTAGTAAGTTGTTTGTGGCATCTACCCCTCCATTTGGGTGGAGCAAGACTGAATCTAGTAAGTTATTTGTGGAATCTACCCCTCCATTTGGGAGGAACATGATCAAATCTAATAAGTTTTTTGTGGCATCTACCTCTCCATTTCAGAGGAACAAGACCAAATCTAATAAGTTGTTTGTGGCATCTATCTCTCCATTTGGGTGGAGCAGGACCAAATCTAGTAAGTTGTTTGTGGCATCTACCCCTCCATTTTGGTGGAGAAAGACCAAATCTAGTAAGTTGTTTGTGGAATCTACCCCTTCATTTGGGAGGAATATGACCAAATCTAATAAGTTTTTTGTGGCATCTACCTCTCCATTTCGGAGGAACATGACCAAATATAATAAGTTGTTTGTGGCATCTATCTCTCCATTTTGGTGGAGCAGGACAAAATCTAGTAAGTTTTCTGTGACATCTACCCATTGATTTGAATGGAGTGGGAACAAATCTAATAAGTTATTTGTGGCATCTACCCTTCCATTTAGATGAAGCATGACCAAATATAGTAAATTGTTAAGGCTTTTAGCTTCTTGCTCTGAAAGAGCGAAACCATGCCATCCATATCTATAATTGAACAGCATATAAATCTATATAAATAGCCAGTAAAGAACATATATACATCTTTTGTTTCAATATCTTATAAAATTAGTTTACCTGAGAGTTGTTGGGCATGCGATTGAGAGAGTATAGCTCCAAACCCACAAAAGATCTTCACATAACTATACCTTAAAGATTCCTTAGCTCCCTTCAAAATATAGATTTTAGACGTCTGTCAAGAGCAATGTGAAACCATAACATAGATCTTATTAATTGAACTTTGTTTTTATGTACATGGGTTCACCTCTGGGCATAAATAGATACACAATTACAATAAACGTTACATACAATTGTACCAATATAAAACTTATATATAACCACAATTTCCTTTTTAAATTAGAAAATTAATGGGATAAATCAAATTAAATGTAAATATTATTGCTTTAAACATTTCCCTACTTTAATTCCCACATTTATTTAATAGTTTTCTTTTCATAAAACAAAAACACAATTATAATCAGATAACACACACGGCTGAAAAAAATATCATCGATCGAAACAACTTATAAAACCAAACATATTTTTAACACAAACAATCATACCACTGGGAGTTATCAGTTCTGATTTTTATTCTTAATGTTGTTCTACAAATAAAAAAGATTACTAGTAGAAGCCTGTAATTCCCTAAATTTAACACTCAAAATATAGTTAAGGACAAAACTCAAATTCCAAATTTCGTTCACTTATGCTTGCAAAACTCTCAAAGTTTGCTACCAAAGCAGACACTACAAGAAGGCATACAACTTTTCACTAATCATAAAATATAATTCTTTTAGTTAGATAACTAAATTGTATAAACCATCATGGTCAGTTCAATAGGAGACATGGAATCCACATCTCTGAGGAGAACTTAAATAGTTCAGCCAATCCAAAATGAATCTAAAACATTATATAAGTCACATGTCAACAATAACATATATATATTATATATATTAGTAGTAATCACAAAAATAATAAGAGAACAATTCCTAGGGGCCAGACCTAGTCCTCAGGGGCTCATCTCAGATGGCCTTGCCTACGTATATATTTCACAGAGGCACCGTAGTTCGACAAAATAAGCTTGATCACACACAAGCTTGACAACAAGAGGGTGCAACCTCTAGGTTCAATCTACCTTTGATAATTCTATACCTTGGTGAGCACATTTAATTGTCCATTATAAATTTAGTAAATAAAAATTAAATAAAACTATATTTAGGAGCAATCCGATCCTCATTAGACATAACTATAGGGTTTTCCAAGAAATTTACAACAATGAAAAGACACACCTGCTCTCTTAGTAATTTCATTGAGAACCATAATATAGGTGGACTCAAATTATGTAAAAGAGAAACAATACTCTATCACACACAATCTCCATTAATGCTATAAAAAATTTACTACTTAGTTTGCAATCATATTTTCTCATTTATCTTGATTTATAGGGTTGATAATAGGGTTGATTTATAGGGTTGATAGTTTCTCTTTTGAAAACTATAAGTTATCTATTTCGAACTAGGGGTTTAATTTACAAAATGCAAGTAAAGAATAAAAAACAATCTAATCAAACACAAAATAAATGATCTTTGGTCAAAATATTTATGTTGTGTCGTAATACACATAAATTTTAGGTTAAAATTCCCACTACTAATTTGAGATAACCGTGTACTATTCTTTGTGTTTTTTTTTGCTTGTTTCTACTTTAAACAAATAAACAATTGTAGTGAATAAATAAATATTAATAAATTAAGACCCTTTAAATTATATTCACTAAACGACAAACCTTCATGCCTTTACCTTATAAGCATTTAAATAAAATCAATTAACACTTAAATTCTATTATTATTGTTTTATACTAATATTTTATAGCATCATTATTTAAAATTCAAAATAGTAAATAATAAGAATTAATACATGTTACCTTTAAAACCTTAAATTATCACTTTATAAAAAAAATCACATGTGAATACTATGAGTCTAGTTTCCATTTTAAATTAAATACCATAATTATTAAATTCTAAGAGAAAAACACATATATATACATATTTTAAACTAATAAATGGAATGATTTGGTATTACTTTTCTAATCTTAAAAGCTACTTGTTTTTTTTTTTTTTTTTCTTTATTGTTTACATGTGAATTAGGAAGGTAGGGACACATAAGATCTTCTACTCAAGTTAAATTTTTTAGAATGATTATATTAGTGCTTGCACCTCAACGAGGTGCAATGGTTACGCCAATAGCAGGATATACTAGCAATATCTTGAAGGGCAGAGGAAAAAATCACAAGAAAATGTAAATTGATTTTCTTAAGACTAACTATTTGTAGCAAAAGTCAATTGATAATGGGATGTGAGGAAATTTGAACTACAGGTCACCGAAGAACATTTCGTCAAACAACTGGCATGAGGACTGATTTTTGAGTATATATACTAATTTTTTGAATGTTGACAAGATATATTATGATGTACTCAACAGGAATGTTTAAGTGCATGCTAATAACTATTATATGGCATCAACAAGAGTGCAAATACTAATTGTGATAAACGTGCATTATAAATATATTCCCTTGCAAACAATATTATCATTTGTAACACAGTCGTAGAAATATGAGAACAACAGTACTATTACTACATTCTACGTGCATGTAATGGTTGTCCATACATATAAGACTGCCCAGAAAACACATTTCAGACTTGTCCTATTCGAAGAAATGACTCAGAGGTTATATTGAATGTCTAGCAGCAGATACAACACTGAGTTTTGAGATTGAATGAGATATATAGCACAGTACACAAACAACTCTTAGCCAAAACTCTCTAAAAAAGGGGGAAAGAGATTGCAAATCTAGAATTCGGATACCATAAGAATTGTTGATCAACCTTGCAAGAGCCAAAAGGATCACCTATTACCAAAACAACCTTCCACACAAGAGAGATGTAATGAAAATGCTATGAAGCCAAAGAATTAATTAGACTAAGACACAAAAATAAAATTGATACAATATGCAATGAATAAAACCTTGTTATAAAAACAAGGATGAAATCCTAGGACAATAAAAACATAAGAAATGTCTTAATCTTATGAAATGAATCATAAGACACAAAACATAAATGACCCAAATAAATATAAGCATGAAGTGTGAACAAAACCTAATTTGAAACTAATTAGATAATATGTCATGTTAATCAATGGATCCCACTCACTCATCATTATTTTACTCACAATACTTTATTACACATTCTATCTTAAATAAAATAGATATAATTATTCAAGTTATTTATTTAAATTATAATTATAATTAGAAATAGTCACTTCACTTCTTAATTAGTTAGTTGATGAAAATTTTATGTTCTTTTAAAAACAAATCACAAATCTGAATTCTATATATCTCTCCTTTCTACTATTTTGAAATAATTTACAACTTCTAAGTGAAACTATTTACAAATTTCCTTACACAATTTACCATGTTTCTTAATGTTGCAAATTATTATGGTAACTAAACCTTCAATGCAGATACCAAATACTGACTGGAACTTGTTCATGGAGCTCAAATTTTCAACGATTGAATCGATATTGCACGCGAATTGAACAGTACCAAATGGTACTATACTTTGAAATAGAAAGTTAAAAATTTAAAATGCTTCCTGACTGGAGCAACAGTAATTTGAGCAAAAACTTCATCCGTATTGAGACAAGAGTAAATTGAGCAAAAACTTCATCTCAGGAACAAGAGTAATTTGAGCAAGAGGAGTAATTAAGAAATGAAAACAAATAATTGGACGTTGATAGGTTCAAAGCACTGTATTTAGTCCATGCCAACATATTAAACAAGATAGCTTAACTTTTATCACTTCCACTAAAATTTTACTGTTTGGAAAAATTCAGTCATGACAACACAACTATAAGAAAGGTTGTATTAGAAAAATAACATTGCTTGCTCTTCAGCAATAATGGATTAGAGTCTAGACCATTGGCCATACTTAGATTCCCTGTAGTTATATTCAACATTTCAAAATTTCTCCAGGTGTTGGGAACTTAGTGGGTAGTAAATTTTCTAGAGAACAAGTATTGTTGCCAAAAATTTAGCAGTCCCTTTTGCAGCCATCATTTTTCCAATAGTTTGGGCCTTCTTGTGGAATGTTTCAGAAGGAACAAACATGCATATACATGTAGTTCAGCCAACTAACAAGACCACTACCCAGCACCATAAAAAGTTAAAGAGTGTATATCCCTTGACTATCTCCATGCAAAAGATAAAGAAATCTAAACATAGAGAGAACAACTAATATTTGTTGAATGTGTTGAACTCTCTCAGTACTTAACAGTATATAGCTCAATTGTTTCTCTAAAACATTCATGTTCTAATCCCTAGACTCAATTTCCCATATAATGTGATGATAATACAACTGGGAAAGATTTAAATGTACTTTCACCTACTGAGGCCATGCATGAAGCACATAAATCTCAACACTAAAAATTACTTGCTTTGAAGAGTTCATAGAAATAAGTCATATGTTGTGAGGACCTCTTACCAAAGACATTGCAAATTAGGAGTGATACATGATGCATGGATCACTTAATTTGTAATAAACCAAAAATAATAACCCCCTGTAATAATCTCCTTTTTTCATATTCCTAGCATATATATGATTGTTCTAATTGTCCATTGCTAGCAATATCAGAATATTATGATGGATTTTAAGAAAAAAGGGATGCACTAATGCTGTTTTTTGTTAATCCCATCCATCTTTAAGATTGATTATAAATTGTGATGTTTGGTTCCCCCAATTAAAATGAGGGCATTGCTTCAGAATACTAACCTGTCTCTCTTAGCTGTCTGGGCCATGCAGGAACAAAGGCATACATGGCATGAACTCACGAAGGGCAACAACTATGCCATGCCTGTGTAGATAATTGTCTTTAATTGCATTTATATTTTTTTCATAAAAATTGAGATTTGTGTATATAAAGAAGACAATGTTTACAATGGGAATTTGGGTTGGTAACAAAAAGAGGACGTATAATCATCATACATGTGAAACTGTATTTGATGGTAATATAAATATTGAGCTCCTACAATTGTCTCCTCTTTTCATAGTTCTCACATGAACTGTTCTATGAAATCTAGCATTGCTCTAGTTGTCCATTGCTAACAATATCAGATTATTATAATGGGCCTACAGAAAAAAGGGAAGCACTAATGCTGGTTTATGTCAATCCTATATATCTTTTAAGTTTTGGCATTATTTATAATTTATAAATTATGCAGCTTAGTTCACCCAATAAAAACAAAAGAGGGCATTGGTTATGAATGCCAACCTTTTTATCTGACCCATCTGGAAAATGCACAAACTAAGGTATGCATAACATGAATTCAGGAAGGGCAGCAGCTATGGAATGTGTGCGCACATATTTATCTTAACTTGCAATTACATTTTTTTTTAACAAAAATGGAGATTTGTGTATGTAGAGAAGATGATGCATGCAATGGGAGTTTGGACTAATAGCAACAAAAATTCCCTTTTGTAGTGATACACTTAAGTCAAACTATAATTAGCAGTATTGTAAATCCATCCTGATTGCTAAGTCCTAAATATTATGTTATTCAATTGCACTGCAATGGGAAGAAACATAACCTAGTTATGAGATCTCTTTGACATGCGTACAACAACTAAGTGCCCAAAAAAATGGTATTACTCATCTTTGGTGGCCAAGAATTTCACTCAAATGTATGCTCCTCAACAAAAAAATCTGCATGGCTTGGTAGTAGCAGGGAAAGTTAACCAACACCCAAATGTGGTTCAAATACAATGCTTTGAACCATGGCAAAAGGAGATGAGAAGTGAGATGCGTAGGTGGAAAGACAGCAAAGCGAAGAAGACCTACACATCATGGGTTCAAAACACGGTGCTGACCTTGCTTTTGTTCTCGGCAAGGAAATCCTAGTAAGACTTCAAATGTTCTGAATAGATTACAGGGGCTTTTCCACTTCTTCTGCAAGGATTCCTGCACAAAACATCAATTCAAATAATGCTTTAAAATAAAAATTCTTTGAAGATCGCGAATGAAAATGAAAGGAAATCTTACCGTAGAAAATTGGAAGGTCGGTCGCAGAGCAGGCTTAGAAAACCGGGCCTATTGGCATTATTGTTGTCAATCCCCACATTATTTTCCCCGGGGATTAGTTTAAGGTTTAACATAGATGTTAAATTGTGTGCATATTTTTTCCTCTGCTCCATTGCGTACCATGGATTATTCTGCACTACAACAAATTACTGTTGTTGGATATTTTTGCAGCATAAAGATTACAAATAATTCCAATAAAACTAACCAATAATTGAAACCCTAATCCTAGTCAATTCATAGCAATCCAATCAATACAGTAAACTCGAAAAGAATTAACTAGATAATGTGTACTAGGTACTCTAATAAAGGAAGTTTGCCAGGTTGCAGAAACAAGCAAAATTAGTGCAAGAACATACCTTACGAGGAATCGAATGGGGGAATTCAAATTGCATCCGAAGGCATATAATATTAATTCAAAAAAAGATGGAATACACAGGCATAGAGATTGTTGAAAAATGAATTAGGGCTGGAGCATGCGTAAGGGAAGGTGCACTAAGAGAAGGGTAGCAAAGGGTTGCGAGCACCTCCTCCTCCTTGTAATCACTTAGGCAAAAGGAGCAAGATAACTCCTCCCCACATGACTGCTTCTTAGAATATGTCACCAAGTCCAAGGTCGCCTAGTCGAGTCCTGCAGCGGTGGCCGCCCCTGTGTCTCTCTACAACGCCTCTCTCTGTGCAACACCTCCTGCCAGCTGAGTCCGGTCATGCACCCGCACACACATATACGAAGCCAACATCACTGTCGAGAGAAAAACCAGTATTCCCACCACTATGGCGATGTCGTACCCAAGCCCCACCCTGCTCATATCTCCCATTGTTGAATTGCTGCTCATCTTTCACCGGGATTCAAACCTAGGTCACCGGCTACTCGCTTTCTGAAACCTTAAAGCTTGACCCTTGGGACAAATTATGCCCGCTAGAAACTATAAGCCCTACAAGACCTGTTGCTTTTGCCTCCAAGATATAGATGTGGCCATTTTGTTTGAGCAATTAAATGAGACATTAATGGTAGAAACAAACTAAAAGTCCATGTATTTACATTGGAATACCCACAATGGTAGCGGTGGCCTAAAAAATTTATCGGATCGACAAGAGACTTTCCCTGGGTTTCCACTTATAATAGCCTATCTAATAAGAGTAAGGAATTAACTTGTCCTTATCTTTATTGCCTCCCACTATGCTAGACTTAAATTTAGAGTATTGCTATGCTAGTGCCTCGTCTAAAGAGGCCAACCCCACCTATGACTAAATCAAGCATAAGCATACATTTAAATTTTTAAGGCAACACTTTTCTTTTTGTTTGGAGTTTTTGGATCCCCAAAATCTCCGTCGCTCTAATTCCTTAAGTCTTAACCTAAAATTCATCCTATGTAAATTTGTCTTCACTTCTCAAACAGGGGTGATAGGGTGACTTTTAAGCAACAAAAGCCAAAGGAGGACAAAACCACATTGCCTTTGCAATGATATCTCTTGCTCCATACACAGGGTGAAGGTTGAACAATATGAAATCGTGAAACTTGCATTCGAGATCATTAGATATAATTTGTGTTGTGGTTCTTCTTATTGTCACTGTTATTATTTATTTCCTTGGTAATAATAACACTATTATTATATATGGTAGTTTAATTAATGTTAAATTGTTCTCTTGATATTTAATATGAACAACGCCATCACCCATTTATGTGACTTTCCATTACTCAATATAAGGCTCTTTGATGTTGAGTGTTCAACATACGGTATACAGATCTTAGGGGTGGAAGGTTCATAACTCTAGGTCCAAGGACATCACTATAGTGGATCTGCCATAAATCAATTAGTGACACCCAAATCAGCTGAGGAGGTGAAGAAAACCAAACAATTACTTCATTTGGAGAGATTCAAGGACATAAAATACTCGAATCTGGATGTGGAACAACCCTTTATGTTGTTTATGAAAATATTGAATGAAAGTTTGAGGGCATTGAACATTCTTAGTCACAAGTCCTTAGGCCTGAGGTTTTATTCCACCTTATATTATGTAAAGCAATGGTACTGCCATATTAAAGTATACTTATTGCAGACGATATGAATGATCTGCTTAGACTCTACATGTAGTAATACGCTACTTGCATCTTGTTTGCAGAGACCACGTTATGATATGGTGAAGGGTAAGAAAAAGATGTCAATTCAAAAAATAATCCCTAAATACAATTTTCAGTGATATGATTATTAATTAGACAAGAACTCGACTGCATTGGTAATCTAAATATGATGGAGACATTTATTGTTTATGGACAGATCCAAAGCAATGCAAAATAGTGCTAACGTCCATGAAGAAAATAGGTAGCATTTACAGTCAAGAAAATAAAAAAGTAACCTCTATTCGACATGGGTATTCGAGGAAATATAAACAAGCCTCTATACCCTTTCCAAGTGTAATAACAGTCTTCTACATGCAACACAATAATAGAATACAAGTTAATTAGGCATAGCATAGGGTCATAGTTGGGAAGCTCAAAATTTTGCAACGTGCAGTTTTGGAATGGTGTAAGTACCAGGTATAAGAAGACAAAAAGAGACCATTCATTAGAGAGCGAATCCATATGAAAACCAATACCCAATTTGTATCATAGACATTCAAACCATCTAATATAAAATTCTTTGGACAGTTACCCAATATAGCCAGAATTATTCATGATCCATCATAGTAAAAGTTTTTGATATAGAATAAAAGAGGAGGACTAATAGTACAGTTGAATATAGTAGAGATAAGCATTATTTTACCTTAGCATCACATCTAAAAGAAGCCATGGATAAAAATCATAGAACCAATGCCTTTGTTTAACAGATAACAACATAATTGTTTAAGAATGAAATAAAGCACAGCATGAGGTGATTCAACCATGTACATTTTCCCATTTTTATTTTTATTTTCTAAACTGCAATCACCACATAACCAATGCTTCCATTTACATAAAGATAAAATTGTTTTATAATGAAATAAAACTCAACACCAAATGGTCTACCCACATACAAGTTGAAAGAAACAAAGAAAATCATTGAAGCTAAATTCATGCGTAAGGATTTAAAATGTATAGTCTAGCACCACAATAAACATAATATATAATTATTCTAATGATGGATGGTCATGAGGTCCTACTTGTCAGCGCAAACTTGGTGAAAGATTGAGAGATCAGATGGAGGAGCAAGTGCCCAACTCACTATGCCAATTGTCTAAACACCATTCCCAAATCACGAACTATCCAAACGTCTTTTCCCACCCCTTAATCTCTTTTTCTAGAACACTCAAAAATCTCTCAAAGGCTTTTCTTCCAGGCATTTCTTCTCATCATTCCCTAAAATTTTAGCAGATGCCAACTCCTTAAAAGCTTTAGTGATATGCCTGAGGGATCTCATCTCCTCCTCCTCCATCAACACATTCCCCACAACCATCCCTTCTGCATGACTCCTTTGGAAAGAAAGCATTCCCCAAGCATCCACATGCTAATCAATTTTAAACGCACCCCTAGATTGGAGCAGAGTATGGTCATGTCATGAACCATCAAGTATCCCTGAATTTCTGCAGGTCCAAGATATATGCTAAATGTTGAAGCGTGGGAAAACATGCAAACTGTTTCATAAATTTCACCTAGTCATTATTGTATCATTGAAATTCATGGCTATTGAATACACACAAAAATGAAAACAAAGTATGTGACTTGATTTTCCATATCACGTTAAGCACACCAGGCTATGTCGCTTGGCAGTAAGGAATTAAAGTACTGCATTAAATGTTGGCTACTGGTTTTTCCAAGGGCCAAGTGCAGCTTCCCATGCACTACATCCACCTATGCTCATCGATGCCTAGCCTATCGCTTCATGGTAAATGATCCAACTAACCCAGATTTCAAATCTAACCCACAATTTATTGTTTTGCAATGTTTATTCCTTATATTTCATTTCATGGAGATATTAAATTATCTCGGATTGACACGACAGTATCTACCACTATTATTTTATTACTTTCAAGTGACATTCTTTGAAGTCAACATATTCTTATTTATAGTAGGAATCTCACAAGTCGAGTTAGATGAGTTTATCAGCTAAATAGAAAGATCATATATGTGTGTGAGTAGATCACAATAATCATGAGTATACTATTACCTATCCATAATATTTAATCTTCTTCAAATAACCCTTATTTCAAGTTTAACATGAATAACTCTCTAGTTTATCAAGAAGCGGTGCTTTTACAATAATTTGATCTTATATCAAAGCTATACTAACCATATAGTATAATGTTGTCTCAATTTTTATCATGATTGACTAGTGTAATGACAATAATACTACACTTATTACATTCCATTAATTTATTTAATTACATTATATAATGATCCCACATATCACTATTAGATGAAATAGAGTTAGCAACAATACTAAATACATATAAAAATAATAATCTCATAGACAATTCAACTACTACAAACTTATAAATATTAACTAACAATATAATAACATAGATCACAATTAGTTCATAATGGTAACTATCCAAATGACATCATTGAAGAACATTACTTATACTCTACATCTCACAAATAACTACATTGCCTTATCCATAACTCATTTAGGGTACTTTTACTAGCTACTAAAAGCTCCTTAGTTTGCTTCAAAGAGAATTGATCAAGTGGCTAAATGATTGGGTGATAATGCTTAAATTTAGATTAAATACAAGTGGTAGTTTATTCGTTTATTATTCATGTTGTTATAGCCAAGATTTTGTGTTAATTAAATATCAACGACACTACCAATGTAGATTTAGTCACATACCTTAATAGAATAGAAGTATTCACATGAAGATCTATCAAATTTTAGTCCTAGAAACATATAACTACAAGTACATTGGCACCCAAATACCATTAGATGCTACATCATCCCATTTGGTGCACTCTTAATCCACATAGCAGAGTAGCATAGGTTTAGAATAAAAGGGTTGTAACCTTAGGGTTCTGTCATAATAGTGGTTTACAATTCAGAGGAACGAATTTTAGCTGAAATCACATATTTTTAGAAAATATAATGATTTAAGCCTTAAAAGTTCCATTTTAAGGATTCCAATTGAAGAGGGTTTGATCAAATCACCTCAGATCAAACCCCCTTGGATAGAACCTCGTAGTTTTAAACCATACCTATAAATGCGTCTCCTTTACACCTATCAAAATGCTGATAAAAAATCACTTTTGATTTATCTTTTGGGGGATCAAATGAATTCATTTAAAATTTATTTCAAATGATTATGGTATTCCTCAGAACAAGCTATTCAATGAATATAATTTTAATATGTTTTGGTTTTGTTATGTATTTGTTTTTTAAATTTTATTAAACATAGGTTTTTCATCTAAAATGAATTTCTTTGTTCTTCACATGTGGAAAAATAGAAGATTATCAAAAAAAATGAAAAATATGAGTGCACCAGATATTGAAGTCCTTGATCCAACAAAAAAAATTAAATTAAATTTTGACATATACAAAAAAAGTTACGCGTTATACAGTCGCGCTGTGTCTGAATTGTAATTCGTTTGACTTTGAAAG
This sequence comes from Sequoia sempervirens, assembly GCA_007258455.2. Lineage (NCBI taxonomy): Eukaryota > Viridiplantae > Streptophyta > Pinopsida > Cupressales > Cupressaceae > Sequoia > Sequoia sempervirens. Next base: position 15,055 of record VDFB02124202.1, on the reverse strand, counting down.
TTGATTAAGGAAAAAATATTCAATAAAAAACTATCTAACCAAGTGGAAGCACTAGATATCAGAGTTACAAATCTAAATTTGAAAGAATTAGAATTTTATCCTCCATGGAAAAAAAGTTATGCGTATGCCACTTTTTAAAAATGTTGTTTTCTCGAAAAATCAATTTTCATGGGAGATGGAAAAAGAAGTGCAATTTGATTCCAAAATTTTGAAAAAAATATTTTAGAATCTACAGACAAAATTTGATGAGACTCTAGTTTGCACCATCTTCAAATTTCTCACAGTTTAGCCGCTATAGGTGCCCGAATGTGAAGATTTAGTTAAAAATAATAATTTTAGTGTCCGTTTGGATAAAATTGTAAACCACTATTATGGATCACCCCTTAATATAAAGGGAGAGGCCTTACAAAGCCAAAGGAACGTAACAAATGAGAGTTTTAGCAGACCGAAAGTGGAAAGACGCTTATAACAAGGACAAAAACAAGTATGAATACCAAAGCAGTGAAGATAATCTTGTGTATTCCAGTGGAATGGAGACGTTTTAATGGCTAAATAATAGCAAATAGTGTGAATAAGGAAAAGAAGGTAGAGAGTGTTGAAGGAATCCACCAAATCTGATACTTGCTTATGTTTTCATTGCTAGAAACGAATGCGGTCAGAAGCGTAGATTGCATCATGGCGTCTAATCCCAATATCATACACACAATTTAACAACATTTAATCAAAGAATCCTCCTCCTATCTCTCAATCTCCTTGGTTACACCACCAATTCATAGTATAAATAGAAACAAAAAACATTGAAATTGTAATATACGTAGTGCAAGCAATAGATATGGAAAAATAACGTACCATTACCAGCGGACCATTGTACTCCCATGTCTGCTAGAATTTGAAAGGAAAAGTGATACCTGAACAAAGACGGCTAAGATAACTTGAATTATATCAGGTTTAAATATATAAATTTTAATATTGTGATTCGAACTTGGAAAAAATGTACATAATAGTTTAAATTTTGCGGATTGCTCAAAAAAATAATGAGAGATACAAATCAATGGGTTTGACCTGTAGTGACTTGTCTTGGCGGCTATATCAATGTTTCAATTAAATAATAAAGAGCGGCATGTGAAATTTTTGTATGGTATTCTCTCTGGACAGACATTTCGTTATCTGCAGAGTCCATTGATTTGGTATAATGGATTGGCGATGGCCAACAACGAATAAAACTAGCAGTTTCGTGTAGTAACACACAACAATGAGTCAATAGGCAGAGAGTGACATGAAAGGCAAGTGATGTGCAGGCAGTGTCTATGGAAAAACATTCGAATGTGAATGACATGAGTGGGCATAGTAGCTATATGCAGATGTAGGTAATATAGTTACACATTAGGGAATCGAACGAACAATACAATGGATTGCTAGATATATTATGGGTGATAATTAAAGTGGTTGAGTGGGAACAATATTGTATCCCATTTTTACCTTACAGTTTAACATCATTATTTTATTTTAAATTATAATGGGGACCGAAGGAGGGTGTTAACCCTAATGGGTTGAAAGGAGGATATGTATATAAAGGATAAAGTGTGTAAGCAATAGTTGGTGAAGAAATAACTTTGTAGATATATATATATATATATATATACACATATAGAGGTTTGGTTGAAGAAAAAATGTATTAACATTCAATTAATTATTTGGTGATAACATCATTATTATTGGTAATTGGTCTGGCGGAGTAAATAATAATATTATGTATAGTTAAGTCGTTTATTAAAGAAAAATATTATTATTAAATTTGAAATGATTTCATTAAGTAATACCAATATCATTAAGTTTTATTAGTTAATCAAAATATAATATTATTATGGATAGGGTTCAATGTCTAAATTGATGCATTACTAATGTGCAATTAGTTGGGAAATAATAATGTTGACATAAAATTAGTTGAATTCATCATTATATAAGCCCACCCCATAATTTAGCCATTGATCAATTTTTATGATACAAACTAAGGATCTTTTCATAGCTAGTAACAAAGAACCCTACATCAATTATAGTTAAAAAAATCTAAAAGTAATATCAATATCATTAAGTTTCATTAGTCAATCAAAATATAATATTATTATGGATAAGGTTGAATGTCTAAATATTGATGACATTAGGGTATGTGCAAGATCATGATGGGCCAAAAAGGCAATATGATGGGTATGTGGTCGACTTAACTATTTACCCAAAATTGATGAAACAAAAGGGTTTTAAAGGAGATTCTCAGCTTTCCACCCATATATGGCTTTACTTTGAATTTAATGAGTAATTATTATTCATTTTCTATTCAAATTATGACTAAAGTCCCGGGTGATTGATAGTTGATTGAAAATATCTATAGCTTTCAAATCGGTTATTTTGAATCAAACATGCATCACATTCTATTCTTTGTATACTATAGGATTAAAAGAAAAATGGCTTCATGAAATTTTGACCAAGTTTAGGTGGTGAGACAGATGAGTTTTATATTTTTTAAAAAGTTGTAATAAAAATTCATAATTAATTATTTACTTGGAAAAATTACAAAATATGCATCACATCGGGATGAGTCCTCTACTTATATTTAAAATATTATAAAAAAAATATTATCATTTTATTGAGGTTAGGGTGGTTAGACTGACACCTACTTCTTATTTTTTCCCTGAAATTTAAGTACCACTGCATTGAAATTTCAAATTTTCACCAAATAGACCTTTTTTTTTTAAACAAACCTAGTAGTTGAGAAACTACATCTCAATTTGCTATAGATTATATTCTTACATATTTTTGAAATAATATAGATAACTTATTCAAATTTTTACGTGAAGTTGCCTAACTCGTTTCTCAATTTTTGCCACCTAATGGCCTATTTTTTCCATGATGATCCTACACATACCCATACTAATGTGTATTTAGATGGGGAATAATAATTGTGAAATACTATTAGTTGAATTCATGATTATATAAGGACACCCCATAATTTGGTAACTGCATCATTATATAAGCCCACCCCATAATTGTGCCATTGCATCAATTCTTTATGATACAAACTAAGGATCTTTTCATAGCTAGTAACAAAGAACCCTACATTAGTTATAGCTAAAAAAATCTAAAAATAATATCAATATCATTAATTTTCATTAGTTAATCAAAATATAATATTATTATGGATAAGGTTGAATGTCTAAATAATTGATGACAATACTAATGTGTATTTAGATCATAAATAATAATTGTGGCATACTATTAGTTGTATTCATGATTATATAAGGACACCCCATAATTTGGCAATTGCATCAATTCTTAATTCAATACAAACTAAGGATCTTTTCATAGCCACCAACAAAGTAGCGTAGACGAATTTTAGTTAAAACAATTTAATTATTTGTGTGTTGTATAGTATAAGCAAGAGAAGAATAATCAATAATGCCCAATGGAATCTAACATAAAGTGTATAAGATTAACTATTTTAGTCCATTGCAACCATAAACTTAAACATCTGAATTTTTTTATGATTCCCACATCAGAAAGATAGTAATCTATACATACAAAATATAAAGTAAAAGTCAACACAATGAGGCTTGCTCTCCACCCTACCATATTGGGTCATGGAGCCTCATGGACCCTCACCAAACCCCCAAAAAAGAATATAGATTGGCCACCACTATGATTAGTGGTGAAATGAATATTGTGTATTATAATCAATATAGAGTACATTAGGATATGATTGTCTATTTGACCATTGTTGCTGATTTTATAGTCACTATCATTATTCAGGAAGGTTGTTTGTAACACGTTAGTTTATGAAACACCGTATTATTGCTGCAGCATGGTCTGTAAGAATAAGGAAAAAGTGTTAGTGTGATAAACACTTACCATTGGTACACAATAAATAAATCAAAAAATATAAAGACTTATACAATTAATTACAAAGATGATGCAATACAGTTGTAGTAGAACACAATAGGTAAATAAAATCTAGGCATACCTTCTATAGGGAATGGATTGAAGTCTGGACATAGAAAAGAACGTATGCTCTCCACCTTACCATATTGGCTCTTCTCCCTTGGGAAAGAGAATTCAAGAACTAGGATGTTGATTCATAACCACAATTACAATCACTTCGTCTTCACAGTTGGTTGAACTTGATTCGCAAATGTTGTCCATTTTTTTACCATATAAACTAGACTATTAACGCCCAAGTTCTTGAACTATCTCTCCCAAGGGAGAAGAGCTCAATCAGATGATCGGTGAGGCAATTTAAAATTCAAGCACAAAATGCAAAGCATAAAGGGAGAGCAAGAGGGAATTGACAACAACTCAACACAATGCTATAAAAAATTGAAACAACATAGCCTTTTTGATAGCACCTTCTCAATAATCGGACGCTATAGCTTAGGAAAGAGAATAATAATCAACAATGCCCAATGGAATCTAACATAAAGTGTATAAGAGAAAATAGTTGACTATGTCGTAAGCATAACCTAAAGCATATGATTTTTTATAAATCCTATGTCAAAAAGATAGCAATTTGTACATAAAAAATATAAACTAAAACTCAACACAATAAGGCCTACTCTCCACCCTACCATATTGGGTCATGAAGCCTTGTGGACTCTCACCAAACCCCCAAGCAATAATATACATATCCCACCACTCTGATAAGTGGTGAAATGAATATTGCTTATTACAATCAATATAGAGTACATTGGGATCTGATTGTGAAATTGACTATCTTTATTATGAAAGATTGTTTGTAAGAAATTAGTCCATCAAATATCGCATTTTGGCTGGAATATGGTTTACAAAAATAGAAAAAAAGTGTGAAGTTTAGTATGTCTATTATGCAAAAATAGAATGAACTACATACAATTAACTATTTTATTCCATTACAACCATTGCAACAGAAAGCTAAAACTGATACCCACGTCCCTATGCAAAACTTTTATTGCAAAGGCTAGACCTTCTGGTTGCAATGCATTGAGATGTAGAGATAGAAAAGGTGTCATGCTCTCCACCCTACCATTTTGGATCATGGAGCATCATCGGCTATCAACAGATCATTGCAATTACTTACCATAAAGTACAACTTTTAATGATGATGCCAATGAGCAATATTGTTCAAGTGAGCAATTTAGTTGCAGACATAGCAAATATAAAATGGAATAGAACAAAATGAGGCCTGCTCTCTAATATTGGGTGGCCAATACTGTGATAAATGGTGAAATCAATGTTCCCAAATTGTCTTAGCCAGTCTTATAATCTCTTCATCTTCATAGTTTTTTGAAAGATCATTCATATGTTTAGCATCTATATTGGAATATCAACATACCACTTCTTGAACTATCTCTCCTAAAGGAGAAGCATGTTCTCTTGAGAAATTGTGAATATGAAGAGATTATAGAACTAACTAAGACCAAGTAGATGATGGGGGTGGAAGAATAAAAATTGTACACCTCTTCCTGCTTCCTTCAATTAGATCTCTACCCGCTTGCTATCTCTTCCCTCCATTCTTTCTCCATCGCCTGCAAAAAATGAACACAAATTTATCAGAACCCACAACTTTTGCAACCCTCTTCCTGCTTCCTTCAATTAGATCTCTACCCGCTTGCTATCTCTTCCCTCCATTCTTTCTCCATCGCCTGCAAAAAATGAACACAAATTTATCAGAACCCACAACTTTTGCAACCATGAAAACATGCAAAGAAAACAAGATAACATTCAACCACCTTCACAGAGATTCTATAGCCAATGAACGCACTTGCACCCCCAAAGAAGCTTGCGATGCTCACTGACAACTACCTCCAACAACAACATAAACCTAGACAATGAAACCAAACAATACGCTATCGATAACTAGACACACATTTGTTTTGTATGTTGGGGAATTTAAAATAGATGTTACTTGCACCATCACCACTATGTGGAAACAATACAACAATTAATGTTGATGCTATTTCACTGGCCTCCATAGCTACCTTCAACAAAAACATAAATCCAGAGAATGAGACCGGAAAATATGTTATCAATAACTGCACAAACATTCATTTTTTGTTTTCCGAAGACTTTAAAACAGATGTTACTTGCACGATCACCACTAGACGAAAACCATACAACTATCAATACTGATGACATTTCGCTGGCCTCTTGTACATCCACTCTATTTTCCCAACCTCCTCTATGGAATGATATAGCTTAAGCAAGAGATCAATTATCAACAATGGTCAATGCAAGATAACATATTTAGTATATAAGATGAACTATTTTAGTACATTGTAACCACAACCTAAAACATTTGAATTCTTTTGTGAATCCTATGTGAGAAAGATAACAATTTGTACATAAAAACTATAAAATAAAACTCAACAAAATAAGGCTTGCTCTCCACCCTACCATATTGGGTCATGGAGCCTCATCGGCTCTCACCAAATGCCCAAGCAAGAATATACATTTCCCACCACTTTGATCAATGGTGAAATGAATATTGCTTATTACAATCAATATAATGTACATGAGAATATGATTGTCTATTTGACCATTGTCACTGATTTTCCAGTCACTATCATTATTTTGAAAGGTTGTTTGTAACAGATTAGTTCATCAAACATTGCATTATGGCTGGAATATGGTTTGCAAGAATAACAAAAAAGTGTGAAGTTCACTATGGTGATTATGCATAAATAGAATGAACCACACAACATTAACTATTTTAGTGCATTACAACCATGGTGGTGGGAAGGTAAAACTCATAGCTATAGTCCTATTGAATGGAGTGATTATAATTTAGCCATACCTGGTGTGTGTGGGAGAATACACTATGCCCAAAACAAAACAAGGCCCGATTTCCACCCTACCATATTGGCTCATGGAGCATCATGCGCTCTCACCAAACCCTCGAGAAAGAAAATAAACTGTCCACCACTATGATCAATGGTGAGAGCAATGTTTTGACTGCCAATGACTCAATATAAGATCTAATCGCGTGAAAAGGCCTGCGAAGGACAATTGTTTTGATTAGTAGAGAATAAACAAATGAAAAAATATGAAGACTTCTAGAATTAATTAGAACTGAGAGGAAATGGAGTTGTAGTAGAACAAAGTAAGTAAATGAAATGTACAATTGCCTTGTGTACGTAATGGATTGGAGTCTACACACAGAAAAGGAATCCTACTCTCCAACCTAGCATATCAAGTTATGTAGCATCATTTGATATGACCAAACCCCCGAGTAGTTACATTAATTGTGCACCACTCTGGTGAATGTTGAAGGCAATGCTATGGCATCCGAGGGAATTTTTTCAGTGGAAATGAATGTTATACATTTTTTATAATTTGACATGGAGTTGTAAAATGAGAAATGGAAAAAAGATACGCAGGTTTACATTATATATAGATGGAATATAGGTGAAGGACATACAACATGTAAATGTGGAATCATAAAGCGATTTAGCATTTTTGGGGAGCACTACATCTTGTATACAAATACAATGTAGGGGTATGTGCATGATCATCATGGAAAAAATAGGCCCTTAAGTGGCAAAAAATTTAGAAAAATTAGAATTAGGCAACTTGAAGTAAAAATTTAAATAACTTATCTATATTATTTCAAAAATATGTAAAAATAGAATCTATAGAAAATTGAATGTAGTTTCTAAACTACTAGGTTTATTTATAAAAAAAATTATTTAGTGAAAATTTGAAATTTCAATGTAGTAGAACTTAAATTTCAGGGAAAAAATAAGTAGGTGTTTGTCCCACCCTAACCACAATAAAATGATAATATTTTTTATAAGATTTTAGATATAAGTAGAGGACTCATGTCTAGATGTGATGCATATTTTTTGTAATTTTTTCCAAGTAAATAATTAATTATGAATTTTTATTACAACTTTTTAAAAATATAAAAAACTTGTATGTCTAACCACCTTAACTTGGTCAAAACTTCATGAAATTCAATTTTTTTCTTTTTAATCCTATAGTATGTGAAGCATAGAATGTGATGCATATTTTGGATTCAAAAATGTGACACCGTTTGAAAGCTATAGATGTTTTTCAATCACCTATCAATTAGGAATTTAGTCATAATTCAAATAGAAATGAATAATAAATATTTATTAAATTCAAAGTAAAACATAATTTATATTGGTGGAAAGCTGAGAATCTCCTTTAAAAACCCTTTTCGTTTCATCAATTTTGGGTAAAAAAAAGTCGCCAGCCACTACCCTACACATACCCATCATATCGCCACATTTTGGCCCATCATGATCCTGCACATACTCGTAGCTTTAATCTAAAATCGTTTCAATGGAATAAACCTACACAAAAGCAAACTATGAACTTTGGTACTGCAAACATGCTTTATTGGCAAGCAATATCTAGAACACGAAATTTAAGTGGTTGTATAATTTATAAGCAAAATATATGTAATAGGACAATTACATGTCACATATAAGAAATGATAATGAAGTGAATCACGAGAGGGTGTAGATTCTATATGCATAGAGGTGAAGAGGAAAGGAAAATAAATTCACTTATTGTAAAGAAGAGAAAATTTTGATGATGATGATAATGAACAATTTTGTTGGAGAAGATCATCTTGTTTGATTTATAGTGCACTGTAATTGTTGATATGTATCCTGAAGTTTGTAGCAAAATACAAAGGTAGGTCTACACAGTTGAGGTGAGCAATTTAGTTGCTTGCTATTCGGTGCATTGTTTCCGTATGCCTAAACTCTGAGGAAAATCTAAGCCTTTTTGAAGAGGTGCATATATGAACGGATTGTTGATTGTACAAAGCACACAAAGATTGTGATTGGAAAACCAATGGGTGAAGAAAACCCAGGGTAATGAGCAACAGACCATAAAAGAAGACTGGATTATGTTAAGAAATTTATTTTATTGCAAACAAAGGTGGAAATTTGATGCCATCCAAAGAAGCATATAAACAAATTCATGCTGAGAAGCCCATGCAAACCATAGGCTTGTTTTCGAAGATAAGCACTAGCAAAAAAATATCATAGGGGACGCACTGGAAAAGCCGAAAGGGAAAAATATACCCTAATTTAGAGGACAACAATCAACTCTCACTTACCAAAAAGAAGGAAACTTGTATAACTTGAGCTTTTTGATTTGTATGTGCACAGTAAACAGGCATCACTTTACACAACCTACCATGTGAAGATTGTCTCATGTATGTGCTACATATATTGCCAATGGTTGCAATAATACTTTCAATTTAAAACTCAGCAAAATAATTGAGCAGATTGGGGTAGTTTCAAAAAGGCATTATTTAGCACTGGGTTCTAGATTGAGCTGCAAAACATACATAATAGACATTATAGGCAAGAAGCATACTAAATCCACATCCAGTATGGCACTATCATTAGGGATTGCAAAGCAATAGCAAGAAGACTTGGTAAGCATTAGATGGTTAGCCAAACATGATAGTTACATAGACAAATACATCATCGACACATATATTTGCACAAAACTGTGTCAAGATATTCTATGCACTAAGAACATTGTAAACAAGATAAAAAGAGCATTCTCTTTAGAACAACTCACAAATAGTTGTAAATATTGAATTGTGTATGCATATATGCATAGATATCCAACATGTGAACCAATATCTACACACATATGTACCAAGAAGTTGTATAACACAGGGAAATCTCAATTGCATGCATGCATATTTATGTATATGCATAGGTAAATGGACACATACATACAACTATGTCCACAAGTAGATATATGAGCAGGTGTAGAAAAATATACATATCCTAAAAAGGACAATAACTCTATATAAATAAATAGTATAAAATTAAATCAGAAATATACTCTTAAAACATAAGAAAATTATAGCCAACATAATTAATAGAAAAAATAATAAGTTTTGTATCTTTTTTACTTAGACATTATAAGTTATACTTCATTGTCTTAATATATAACCACTTAAACAAACAACAAAGAAATAGCGGTAGAGAGCAAAGGTTTTTTTGATGCAATAAGGAGTGTGAGGGAATTAAACAAACTAAATGTCTAGCCAAGATGAACTAAAAGAAATATACAAAGTCCCAATTATCCATGGTTCTTTTGGTCTTCAAAAGGCAATACGACAACTATCTTTGGAGCCTGCTACACAATGGCAGAAATAGCAGACAAATCTGATAGTAAGAGCTTGAACTCATCTTCAAAGTTAAGCATTGCAACCTTCACTATTGTTGTTTTCAGTCTTGTTTATGAATTATAATTTTGACTTTTGATTAGAACTGTGATAGCATTGATAACAGAATTGACACTCATTTTAGTGGTAGACTCATATTGCAACATGTAAAATTGTTTTGCTGACATTTGTAATAGGCTTGTTGCAGCCTCATCAAAAGTAGTTGCCCAAAGCTCGCCTGTGTGGTCTTCAATCTTTAGTTGCAATAAATATCGAAAGTCACAGTTAGCTATTGTTCTCTGGCATTTTGGGCAGAACCATGTATTTTTCTAAGATTGTTCACATTTTTTTTTGCATTGCCTACCATTCACCTCCAACAGGCATGCATCATAATAGAATGGATCAGTTTTTATAAATTTTACTATTGCCTTGAGAGTAGCTTGCAAAGTCTTTGGCAAGCCAAGGCAGTGGTTGAACATATATTCAATAGTGCCTCTCCCATTTCCCAAAGAAACCTTTTGAGGGACTAAACGAGGGGGCTCAAGAATAGGTGGATCAATATAGCCTCTCTCAATCAATGGTTGTGCCTCTGGTATGTCAAGATTTATATATAGAAGAGTCCCTACGTCTGTGTTCAGAACAACTCCATTGAAGTACCCAACACGTGCATTTTTCACAGCAAGGATGAGAGTTGAACCAAGGGTGTACAACCTCTCTAACTCATGGCCCCTTGCTTCCTAGTTTGAGCTCCACAAATTAACATCAATTGAAAAGGATGACAAATAATTAAGTTTAACAGTCCTCTGAATTGTTTGGGACTGATCTAAGTTTCTTTGTATGGTCAAAACCATTCCCACATGCACCACAGTGCCAATAACATCAATTAAACTATTATTAGTGCAATATGCAATTTGATTTAATGGTGTGAAATAAAATACTTTCTCTAGCACAACAGCCTCATCATCACAACACTTTAACATTGAACTTTGGTCCATAATGATTTCCATATGGCTATTTAACTTATTAATTTTTTTGTCTACTTGTCTCACTGATCCCTTTCACACATAATAAGTGCGTCCCACCTCAACCTTATCATAATGCATGTCTACAATCTCATTAAAGCATGTAATCTATATTTTTGTGCCCTCATCATCAATGATATCAAAGCTAAATACCTACCCCTCGTTCCCTTGCTTGCTATAATGGCACTGCATATCCCTCTTTGTTGTTACACAACCTTTTATTGTCCATTTGGTTTGGTAAAAATTCAACCCTTTAACAGGTCTGATTTTTGTAGGGGCATCTTGATGCCTTGGCGATGTATCAATTCCAAAGTTGGAGGCTCGTTTGGATGGGGAGGGTGACTCACAACCAAATTTTTGTTTTTCTTGATCTCAAAACAAATATTTAGGTTTTCCAATTAGCTGGCAATCTATCATCGTCACATCTAGAGACAATATGACAATTTCCCTAAAATAAAATGAACATTAAATACTGTAAAAGGCAGCCCCCACAAACAAGGAAGCAGGAAACTACAAGAACAAGCAAGGCAGAACTATATCAAATCTCGATTCCCGCAGCTTTCTAGAAAAATAGTTTTTCAAGCACACAATCAAACCTATTTTCAATTCTCCTATAAAAAAAAGGTCATTGTATTTTGCAGGCAAAGTTCTCATCTGCATGTGGGTTCCATTAGATAGGATGACTTTGTACTGATTGACTGGGTTTTGATCACCTCCTATTTTTTGGTAAGACATTAGTTGGAGGACTGGAGATGGGACTACATTTCCAACATCTATAAAGCGTAACACATCTCTTGTTAAGGCTAGATTCACATTTATCGCCTACTAGGAAATTAAACTCAACATAGTGGAAGCAATGAGATGTCTATAACTATGATGCAAACCTGCTCGGATCAACTCCAACAATCTGATAACTTGCCTCTAAAAGGCATCTAACAAGATTAAGATGTCCTATTTGAACAAGTGAAACAACCCACAAATATTTACAATCATCAAAAGTTGGGTTTCACACCTTCACCCCTTGAAATCTAGTAGCACAGGGAACTTAATTTTCTTCCAATAACTTAAATGGTTTCCAAAACACTTGAAAAATACATGATAGATTCAAAAACCCATTGCAAGGTTACAACAAATATGTAAAGCTCAACAACAACTCCTTTGGACCATTATGGAGATCCAACACCCTTATCATGAAAGAAACCTAATGAAATAGGTCACATTTTCAAAGGAAGTACCCTCTAGTCTACTCCAAACCGCTTGAAACCTTGGGGCAATAATTAAAATGTTCGAAATACACAGATTCCATAGTCAGATCCCCCTTGTACAGACAGATTCTCTCCAAACTTAAAAACCCTTCTTTTCAAAGCAAATAACAAGGGTTTGTTAGAAAACAACTCTCCAGGGCTTATCCAATCAAACTAAGGCACCAAACACCTTTCTCCAGGTCTACCTAGACTTCCCAAACTCTTACACACCGGTACATTTTGACCCAAATTTTGATGAACGTTCTTCAAAATTTGGGTCAAAATGTACTAGTGACATTTCTAATCCCATTGGCATTCCACTTGAAAGCATCATGAAAGCACCATGTTTCAATGGAAAACAACATTATCTGCCCTAGGGAATCACTTAAACACCAAGTTTCTTGTTAATTTAAACCCCTAAATGAAATTTAGATCTACTCTACCATGTTTTCAACCAATCCACTAAGCAACAGATTCAACACAGTAGGTGGATTGGTCAAGTTTTCATGTTTTTACTTTCAAACTCCTTAACACAGGAAAACAGAGCAGTCTTAGAGATTTATCAATTCCTCACTCAAACAAACGAACTAAGACTCCAAATCAAGGGGAAATAAAATTAGATACATACACTCACAATCAATGAAGATTTCAAAGCATAATGAGACTGTACAGGTTTGTACCAAGAAGAGAAAGTGCTGAAAAAAATAGTGAAATGCAGTGATCAATGTTTTACAATGTTGAATTCTTCTTCCAAAAACTGAACAACAACCTTTTCCACGAGGGAATACAACAATTTTTAATAGTTTCAATATCAAACTACCATTTGGAACCGACCAACTACCTTAACCATCTTTTGTTGACCCTTAAATGGCAATTTTACAACTTGTGTCTTAATCACCCCTCTGAATCACCATTTACCATTGTGTTTGTAATTTTCACTTATTCTTGATTCCTACTCACTTGAAAAATCCAATTACACATTCAATGGTCATTTTGGACCTTATTCAAGAAGGAAAACATGAAAACCAAACTATTCTACCACTTAGACTTCATTGTCATCATGACATTAATTGACAACTCATCCTATTTTGGCATATTTTGCAACTTTCTCATTGCATAATGATTAAAAGACCTTCAAATGACCTGTTGAACCTTCAAGGACTCTTTTCCCTTTCTTTCCAAGGTGTAGGTGCCCCTGCACCAAACTATGACTCAACTCTAAAAGGAAATAACAATATTGACACATTTGGAAACTAAGACATTTTTCCCTCTAAGATCTAAGTTACTCAAAGAAGGCCAATAAATTGAAGGGGAAACAAGACATATAGTTCAAATATAAATAAGTTAGAACATATATCATAGTAATTGTTAATGCAAATGAAGTATTTTTTTTATTTATTTGGTGTACTTGAGAAACTGACAAGATAATTGGTAGCAACAATAAACTAAACAAAAAACACACTTATAGAAGTGTTTCTTAAGGATTGTTTGCTAGCCTCAGAAGAGCTAGATACCACTGACATTGCTCTGTCTTCTCTTTTAGGAACAAAGAGTTGCAACGCTAACAGCTGGCTAGAAGGTTTATGACTTCAAAACACATGGGCACCTAATTTTTTTACACGACCATTAAGAACATGGAAGAAAATGATTAATAATAATAAGGGCTTCAATGATTCAAATAATACTTAACATACAATAATTTTTTATTCCAAGTTCACTGTTTCAATTTTAAAATTCCTCCTTTTTTCCCCTAGAAACACCAAGAGTACGAAGGAAAACAAATAATTAGCAAAAAATGCTTCAATGTTGTATATAACAGTTGATATGAAGTATAACATTTGAAGTATTTCATGTCACGATTCACACAAATAACTATTTTCAGAAAACAATAAACATTGCGAAGAATACAGATGCACATTGCTTACATCTACTTTGGTTTACATACAAATCTACACACAACAAAATATAATATTGTCTCATTTATGGATTTTGTTGTATGTAAATGATTACAATATATTTAAATAGTTTGTGTTGTTATCCACAAGACAATCTAATTGTTGTTCGCTAGCTTTGGGTATATTCCACTCTTTTCAATGCATAATCAAAGACTTAATATCATATAGTTTATATTGCTATCCAAAAACACATTCTTCACTATCAAATATATATATATATACTTGCATAAATGTATTTACCAGGACCCTATCAAAAATTCAAATAGTACAACCTCCTGAGCACCGCAATATTGAGAAGAATGCATTTTGGCAAACAACATTGACTCTATAATTCCAATGATTTTATTATGCATTGTCAATGAAAGTATATAGCCAAAGCTAAACAACAACAATTAGCATTGGCCCATGGGAAACATTGGTTGGAATTTTTGCCAGCCTTCGCATTTCCAAACCTCCAGCATCGTGTAGCAGGTGTTGTTTTGTTTTGTTTTCTTTAATTTAAAAAGCTTTTGGCGCGGCAATAGAGGAGGCCAACAAAATGGCATCAACATTAATCATTGTATGGTTTTTGTGTAGTGTTGTACTGTAAGTAACATCTGTGTTTAAATTCCTTGGGGAACAAAGCGAATGTCTGTGCAATTTTCAATA
>VDFB02124201.1:0-14327 GCA_007258455.2 Sequoia sempervirens | reverse complement strand
GAAAAATAAATTCAAGCAAGTCTTGGTGGATGGAGGTGTAGGCTTGAATATTTGTTCCCTCAAGCTCATTAAGAACCTAAAATTTTTAGAGGATTCCATTGACAAAGGAAAAGGTATTACAATCAGAGCATATGATGAACAAGAAAGAGTGTCCCAATGTACAATTCAATTCCCTATTCAAGTAGGGCTAACTATCATGGAAACTACCTGTCAGGTCCTGGACCTCGACTTGCCTTATAACATTCTCCTGGGACGTCCATGGATCCATGCAATGAAAGTAGCATAATCAACCTTCCATCAATGTGTCAAATTCACATATGCAGGACAAGAGGTCACCATCCATGGAGATCCTAAACCATTCTCCTACTACAAGAACCTAGAGGAAAAATACTACAAAATCCCTCAAGTGCCTAAAAATGATGAAGAAGCATCAACACCGTATATTGATCTAGCCACTATCACTTCCACTTCTACGATAGAGACACCCACCACTCCTACCATCCCCACCATCTCTGATATCAAAGTCATCATCTAGGACAATGGTTGTGCAAACTATAAAATTCCCAAAAATTCTTTTGTGGTAGGAGAGTTACCACAATCTCCTAGATCATGAGGATGACCGAAATCAAATGAAGCCTCCACATCCCAAACATCCATTGAAAAATATTCCAACTTTAGAAGTTGGGAAGATCTTGGTCAAGAGGTAATAGAGGAGGACCCATCCCATCTCCTATACCAAGACAATAGACCGGCAACTGATCTACCAATGGATGACAACAACAAAGGTTTACAAATGATGCTCGCAATGGGCTATGACAGAAATAAAAAACTGGGGAAAAATGACAACGGGCTTCTAATACCCATCATTCTAGAGATGCAAATGAGAAATCTTGGCCTTGGATGTACCCCTCTGAGTATAACCATACATGGCCAAAATCCCCTAGCTAAAAAGGTTAAAACTTCTCAGCAAACAACAACTGCCCTACAATTGCCTATATCCACTAGCCTACCCTTAGATAACTTCACATTTGACATAACCAATGTCTGCAGCAGTAGTGATGAGGAAGACGGTGTAACTTTTTTACCTAGGCTCTTTGATAACTCCTCTATTCTCATGATTAGCACCCTATCCTATGAGTTTGAAAACCAAAACCATGAAATTCATCTAGTCTACCCACAACTCATTGATTATGATCAACGAGGACCACCAATTCTTGACACATTTGAA
Organism: Sequoia sempervirens; assembly: GCA_007258455.2. Lineage (NCBI taxonomy): Eukaryota > Viridiplantae > Streptophyta > Pinopsida > Cupressales > Cupressaceae > Sequoia > Sequoia sempervirens. The sequence continues at coordinate 13,099 of VDFB02124201.1, read as the reverse complement.
AATAATGAGGTGCTCTCAGAATTCATGGGATTGCAGGACAATATTCCATGTGGGGATCACAAAGCAGGGTTCATCATTGAGTTGGACACATAGGTATATTATGGGGAAATGATTGAATCTCTTAGTTGCAAAAGCAAAAAATTGAGAATAATCTCTAGGTCCTTGAGTGAAAACCATACCTTGGCACTCTCCAACCCTAAAATAGTAAAAAGAAAGGATGCATCCAATAGTGAAAACCTCTCTGAGGCACCCGAGGATGGGGGATTCAATCTTCCTCTTAGAGCTCTACATCAGGAAAAATCAGTGGTCCTACCCAAAAAATGCAATCCGGTTAACTTGGGAATAGATGAGACCCCACACATCATATTATATGCAAAGTCATTACTATTAGAAGAACAAGAGTTCCTAGCATACTTCTTGAGAGAGAGACAAGTTAATTTTTCATGGAGCTATGCCGACATGCCTGGGCTTGATCCAGAGATTGTGGTCCATCATCTAGTAGTGTATACTGAAGCAAAACCTGTTTGACAAAAATTGAGAAAAATGCATCCTCAGATTTCCCTGCTAGTCAAAATGGAATTGAATAATCTACTTGACACATGATTCATATGACCAATTGACTACCCCGAGTGGGTATCCAATCTGGTTCTTGTTTCAAAACTAGATGGGGGCATCTGAATTTGCACAAATTTCAGAGACCTAAACAAAGCATGTCCAAAAGATGATTTCCCATTGCCTAACATTGACATGATAGTAGACATGATAGTGGGACATGAAATGCTTTCTTTAATGGATGGTTTCCCTGGATACAACCAAATAATGATCACCAAAGAAGACCAACATAAAATATCCTTCACTTGTCCATGAGGGACCTACTACTGGAATATGATGTCGTTTGGCCTAAAGAATGTTGGGGCCACCTACCAAAGAGCCATGACGTTAATATTCCATGGCATGATCCAAAAGACTATTGAAGATTATGTTGATGAAATACTAGCAAAATCCAAAAAGAGGAGAGATCACATAGCAACCTCGAGTGCTATTTTCGATAGGCTAGAGGAATATAAAGTCAGACTCAACCCAAAGAAGTGCATCTTCGGTGTACAATTATGAAAGCTACTGGGATACATAGTGTCAATGAGGGGTATAGAAATAGACCCAACAAAAGTGAAGAAAATCCTAGAGATGGAGGCACCCAAAACATTGAAACTGTTGAGAAGTCTCCAAGACAGGCTTTAGTCCATCCGAAGATTTATAGCACAATTGGTAGATAAGAAAATCCCCTATTCTCACCTACTTCACAAGGGAGTAGCGTACAAGTGGGATGAAAAGTATGAAGAAGCCTTCAATAAGATCAAAGAATATCTACTCACACCTCTAGTCCTCATGCCACTGATCCCAAGAAATCCATTAATCCTCTATATTTTAGCAACAACAGTAGCCCTTGGAGCTCTCCTAGCTCAGCATGATGAAAATGGGACAAAGAGGGCCATTTATTACATCAGCTACACAATGGTTGGGCATGAGTTAAACTACTCATTCATCAAAAAATCATGTCTAGTAGTAGTGTTTGCTTCACAAAAATTTAGACATTACATGTTGGCACACAAAATTAAACTCATCACCAAAATTGACCCCCTCAAGTACTTACTATCAAAGGCAATGCTTAGAGGAAGGATGGCCAAGTGGGTCATGATTCTATCTAAATATGACATCAAATATGTGGAACAAAAAATGATCAAAGGTTAGGTAATCACATATCAGCTTGTAGAAGCACCCATGTATTCAAAAAATCCACTCATATCAAAATTCCAGATGAATCCATATTCAATCTCAACATAGTCGACCACTGGAAACTCTACTTTGATGGTTACTACATGCAACATGGATTAGGAGTTGGTGTCTTCTTCATCACCCCATAGGGGCATTGTATACCTAGATCCTACAAATTAACATTTCCCTACACTAACAACATTGTAGAGTACAAGGCTTTAACCATAGGTCTCAGAATAGCAGCGCAGTGGCACATCATGACCCTTAAAGTATACGGAGACTCCCAACTAATAATAAATCAAGTGAATGGTGAGTACCAAACAATGGATGATAAGCTGACTCCATACAAAAAGTTAGTAGAGAGCCTCAAGGAATCATTCATTGATATCACATTTGAGCAGATTCCTAGAGCTAACAATAGAGCAACAGACACCATGGCAACGATTGGATCCTTACTGGACATCCCTTGCAACGTCCTGAAACATGAATTCTTAGTAGAGTAGCTTCTTGTGCCCGCATTTGAGGTACTCGAGTCAGAATTTGTGTGTGAAATTGTTGGTCCCAGTGATCCCTGGTACCATGACATTTATACCTACCTGCGAATAGGGGTACTACCTACTAACTTACCCTCAAGCCTAAAAAGAACCTTTGTCAAGAAAGCATCCTATTTTTTCATCCTAGGAAATACCCTTTATCATAGGAGCATAGAAGGAACCGTATTACACTGTTTAAATGTTGAGAATGCATTGACCGCTTTAACTGAGGTACATAATTGTATTTGTGGTTCACACTCAAGTGGAATGACCCTGGCCAAGAAATTGCTAAGGATGGGGTATTATTGGCCTACAATGGAAAGAGAAGCACATGACTACATCAAAAGATGCCTACAATGTCAGCAGCATGGGGACCTCATCCATGCTCCAGCTCAAGAGCTTCATCCTATCATCACACCATGGCCCTTTACACAGTGGGGGCTCGATCTCATCAGAAAGATAACTCCCACCTCATCCAATGGTCACAAATTCATCATAACCACCATTAAGTACTTTACAAAGTGGGTGGAAGCCATCCCCATGACATATATCACTAGAAAGAAGATATCAAAATTCATCCTGAACTACTTAATATGTCGATACGGTGTTCCCCAAGATATTATCTCAGATAATTGGACACCTTTCAAGAATCAAGATGTTTGTGACCTTTGCAAAAAATTCAAAATCCAACATCACTTTTCCACTCCGTATTATCCCCACGGAAATGGCCAAGCAGAAGCTATCAATAAAACCATTATGAAAATCCTCAAAAATATAGTCAATGATGTAGGTCGTGACTAGTATCTGCATCTAAATCTTGCCCTTTGCGCCTATCGAACCATCATCTACACACCCGCCAGTGCCACTCCCTTCTCCCTAGTCTATAGATCAGAGGCAATATTACCTATTGAGATCGAGCTCTCGTCACTAAGAATATCATTGCAAAACCTCATCACAGATGAAGAATACTGAGTATCAAGACTGAATGAGCTGGAGCTATTGGATGAATGAAGTATAGAAGCATTGAATCATTTACAAGTCTATACAAAAAAACTCAAGAGGAGTTATAACAATAAGATCAGAAGCATGACTTTCCAAGTCATAGAACTTGTCCTAAAGGAAAATTAGAAGAATGTCCCAAATCCAAACAACAAAGAAAAATTTGAACCCAACTGGGTGGGACCATTTGTTATCACAACAAACTATAAGTTAGAGGCATATCAATTATCAACACCCGAAGGGGAACCTCTGCAAGAGCCCATGAACAGTTCCCATCTCAAAAAAATTTATGCGTAATCTTTCAAGGTATAGAACCAAAAAATTAAAAAAAAATAAAAAAATGTCCTAAAAAAATGGTCACCCTAATGAAAACCTAGCAAAGCGGTGTCTTGGTGATGACAAAAAAAAAAAAAAAAAAATCCAAAAAAAGAAAAGGATTAAAACCGGTAAGAGAAAAATTGTCCTCTAGGAAAACCATTTTGGTGGCACTTTGGGTAAGTACCTTGGTGAAAACTTGGTAAACAGCGCCTTGTGTAAATAAACACTTTCCATCCACCAGGATTTTCATGGCTTGTTCTGCATCATCCATCCATTACACTTCCATCATTCATCACATTCCATATCTCCATTCATCACCCATCCATTCAACATCCACATCATAGCTTGGTCTTGTGTTCATGCCATGATCCCTCCTAGTACTACTCGGCCCATCCACAAGGTCAGTTTGTCCTGCCTTTATTAGAGTAGTCTATTGCATCACGCTAGGGGCATGTTCTCATCGGATCAGATTTGTGTATATTCTTGAGATTCCTAAAATTAGAAAATCCAAAAAATAAAAAAATCCAAAAATCCAAAAAAATCAAAAAATCCAAAAACAAAAAATCAAAAACCAAGAAAATCCAAAAAAACATCCAAAACATATCAAAATCCAAAAATAGGTCAAAAAGTCAAAAAAGTAAAAAACAAAGAGTTGTTTTGTTGAACTATAGGTCTTTGAGCCTTGAATATAGAGCAAGGTTGATCTTTGATCATCCCGAGACACTTAGGTCAGTCCTTTAGGAGTGTCATAATAAACTAACAATCCATTTGTTCATATCTCATCAATGTCGAGTGCTCCAATGGACACATCTAACTATGAGGTCCATGATATTTCAGATGTAGGAGATGCGAGAGCACAAAGTGGAGCATTTCCAAGAGAGACATTGGGTGGAAGAGATGATATGGAAGCACTGGTAAGACTTAAAGTAATGTTATAGTGCATTTTATCTTCTCTCATATTTTATAAGAGATATTGGTTCTAATATATTTTTATGTGTTGGAATCTTTAACAGTTGCCGACAAATGATCAAATTTCACAAGTCTAGGAGGCTACTCAATCGACCATTTCATTTGGCCTAGAGACTAAGTATATGGCATCATTTAAATTGTTATTTAGATATTAATTTTTGAAATCTATTATGTTTAAATACATGTACATAGATTGATAGTCTAATGTGTTCTTGTCTTTTTATGTAGCAACCTGGTACTTTACAACCATGATGACTACTGTTGACACATTGGAAGAAGCATCACAACAGGTATATGTTTTTTTTATATTCTTGACATTATGATTATATGTACATTTGCATTTAAATTGTGTTAAATTCTTGTCATTTTTTATATAGGAAACTATCTTAGCTGGTTCATCCATCATGAGCCTGTCTACAACAAGTGTATAAGCATCACAATAGGTATGTGTTTATTTTATATTGTAGATATATACATTTAGATAGGAGTAAATATATGTTTAGTAAATATGGTTATTTGTCAACAATTATATATTAGTTTATATCAATTTTATTTTACCTGCTATAGTCCTCTACCCAATTCAACAATGTGATGAATCTGGGACCATTTCAATATACAAGGACTCATGATTGCCCTATAAGTCAATCATATGCAAAACATCTTGTAGAAAAAAGAGCAAGACTTGAAGTAAACAAGAATTGCATTTTTGATATATTAGAGTTCAATATAGTGATTTTGATGTTAAATTGCTAATTTCTAAATTATAGTATATAAGTTTCTATTTAGTAGTCTATCTTATCAACCATTCACATAATTAATCTAATTTGTGGTTTGAAAATATTGTGCAGGAAAATTCGGAGCCACCAAGTTCTTCAAGGAGGCTCAATTTTGATGATCCAACACACGATTAGGATTTGCTAGAGATTGATACATTTAGGGATTGATAGATCTTCAGATGACATATATGCCACATTTTGTAAAACTTGTTTTGAGTAGGCATATATGCCAAATTTGTATATGCACAAACACAATTATTTTACATTTTGAAATAGAAGAATTGATATTCTACTTTGAAACTTAAAATTGGAATTTATAAAAGGGTTTCCATTTGTTTTTTTGGCCGATTGGTCCGTACATGCATTTAATGGGTTCGCTCGAACCCTCTTTTGGTTTGTTCAAACCAACTAGTTTGTTCAAACCCCCAAAATGATTTTTTTTGGCATGGGGTCATTTTTTACAAGTTTTCCTTCCTCGTTCAAATTGTAAACCAATTTTGTGGGTTTACCCTACATTCTTAGGTCATTGATTATATTACTAGCCTTGAGTGCCTCACTACATTAGCCCTGAGACATTCATTGTTGCACATTAGACTTTTGACTTGATCTACCAGTGAAGCCCTTTCTATATCTATGGGGCCCACCTGCTGCAAAGGTTCATAAGGCATCCGATCCAGGCAAAGGCTCAATCAAGATCAACTCAATATCCATCCATAACTGGTTATGGGTCTACTACTTTAGCTGTCAATTCCTCTGATGATGATGTCTCTACGACCTTCTACACTGGATAAATTGTAGTCTCTTAAGAGCCTTAAGATCAAAAAATGCAAAATTTGTAAAATTTATAATAATTTTGATGAATGGGTGGCGTGGACACATCGAGTTAGGCATGTAAATACTAGGGAAGGTCTGAAGTTTTTTCCCAAGTCACCCAATCGTTTTGGGGTGCTCTTTTTGGGGTAGTCTCTTAAGAGCCCTAAAAGCCAAAAACTGTCAAACTTTGACAAAGTTGTTCTGAGAACTCATGGCATGTAGGAATGCTTTTTCTTCACCTATAGGTGGATATCGAGTCCCTTCAAACCAGCCTCTCTCAATTTGGGTCAAATCAACACCATTTGTTTGTTCTAGTGTGAAATGCATTTTTGCAAAAGTTGTCAGCGAAAAGCAATGTAAAAATGGAAAGAAGCATTTTTTTGGTTTTGTGCATAATAGAGAAAAACCAACTATACTAACACATCAACGTGGGAATTCCAACACTATGAAGTGCTTCCTTTTTTCACCCAAGTCCCCCTATGATTTTGGAGTGCACTAATTTGAGGTAGTCTTGAAAGTGTAGTAAGAGCAAATAATGGAAAATTGTCAAGTTTTGGGTTATTTTGAAAAATGGACAACATGGACACGTTGAGGTAGGTAGGTAAATACTATGATAGGTTTGACCTCATTTCCCAAGTCACCCGCTCATTCTGGGGTGCTCTTTCTGAGGTAGTCTCTTAAGAGCCTTAAGAGCAAAAAATGCAAAATTTGTAAAATTTATAGTAGTTTTGACAAATGGGCAGTGTGGACATGTTGAGGTAGGTAGGTAAATACTAGGGAAGGTCTGAGTTCATTTACCAAGTCACCTGATCATTCCGTGGTGCTCTTTTCGGGGTAGTCTCTTAAGAGCCTTAAGAGCAAAAAATGCAAAATTTGTAAAATTTATAGTAATTTTGATGAACGGGCAACATGAACACATTGAGGTAGGAAAGTAGATAATAGGGAAGGTCTGAATTCATTGCCCAAGTCACTTGATCATTTTGTGGTGCTCTTTTCAAAGTAGTCTCTTAAGAGCCTTAAAAGCAAAAAATGCAAAATTTGTAAAATTTATAGTAATTTTGACGAATGGGCAGTTTGGAAATGTTGAGGTAGGTAGGTAAATAATAGGGAAGGTCTAACTTTGTTTCCCAAGTCACCAAATTATTCTAGGGTGTTCTTTCCGAGGTAGTCTCTTAAGAGCCTTAAGAGAAAAAAATGCAAAATTTGTAAAATTTATATTAATTTTGACGAATGGGCAGTGTGGATACATTGAGGTGGGCAGGTAAATACTAGGGAAGTTCTGAATTTTTTTCCCAAGTCACCAAGTCGTTATGGGGTACTCTTTCTGAGGTAGTCTCTTAAGAGCCCTAAAAGCCAAAAACTACAGTCAAACTTTGACAAAGTCGTTCTAGGAGCTCGTGGCATGTAGGGATAATTTTTCTACAACTACAGGTGGATATTGAGTCCCTTCAAACCAACCTCTCTCAGTTTGGGTCAACTCAACATTGTTTGTGTTTTCCAGTGTCAAATGCATCAAAAGTTGTCAGTGGAAAGCAGTGCAACAATGGAAAGCAGTCCAAATCTACAAAAGGCATCCTTTTGTCACCGAAGCCCCCCATGATTTTAGAATGCACTATTCTGGGGTAGTTTTGAAAGTGTCATAAGAGAAAATAATGGAAAATTGTCAAGTTTTGGGTTATTTTGACAAATGGGTAGCATGGACATGTTGAGATAGGTAGGTAAATACTATGGTAGGTTTCACCCCCTTGCCCAAGTCACCCGATCATTCTGGGGTGCTCTTTTTGGGGTAGTCAATTGTGGTGTGTGAGTAGTTGTCAATTGTCAATGATTATCATGTTCCTTCAAGAAAGATCAAAATGCATTATTTTCTACTTAAGAGTTATATTTCTTGAAGTATGAGAGGATTCATATTTTTTGAAGCAGTCAACTACAATTTAAACAATAATACCTTCCAAAATTGAGCAATTGAGAGAATGTGAGAATACTCATTAGAAATAGGATCAAAGAAGAACTTGCATATAAATAGAGACAAATTGTTGAGCATAAGCAACATGAACTACAAAGTATGAACTAGACATTCTCTTAAATCAAATATGTACCTCCAAAATATATTGATCTACATGATCTACCATTGATGTTTTGATCTAAATTGCTTGAAAATATACCTTTGTTCTCCAAGAAACCTACATTGTTACATATTAGTTAATTTTTGATATATGATATATGGGAGGTGATTACTGACGATTATGTATATTTATGATATACATTTATGTTTTTGATTGCTATATTTGACATGTTATGAATGCATAATAAAATAAAAATAGAGGTATGTAATGAAATGAAATGAACCTAATACAAACTAATGCAACTTAAAGGAACATGAACTAAATATACTTAGAATAACAAATCTATATTATTCTAAACAACCTAATTGATAATGAAATGGTAATGCAAACTAGAAAAGATGCTTAGAATACCAAATCTATATTATTGTAAACCTAAATGATAATGAAATGGTAATGCAAACTAGAAAAAAATGCTTATAATAACAAATCTTTATTATTCTAAACAACTTAAATGATAATGCGAAATGGATAATATGCTTAATATCAAAGGGAAATGACCAAATCAAACAATTTAATTATTATGAACATTAATCAAAATAAGATGAACACTATCATAACTATCCCATACAACAAATGTTCCGCTACTCAAGTGTGCCTAAAGGGTCATCTCTTACCTTTAGAGTATCAAGTAATGCTTCATGATCAACACTACTAATTTTCCATAGTTCATTTATTCTTGGTTTAGCATGATGTATCAATAACTTAACATTTGTTGCTATAATAGGGTGTGAATACATAGTTTTGTGTTTCTCATAATCTTCAAATTCATGTATACCATTCTTTCTAATCATATACGTTCACAACCAAGTTCCAAAAACAACAGCTGAACCTATAGGATACTTGAGCCCATCATCAGCTGTCATCAGTTGTGTTAGCTTCTTCTTTCCCTGTACACATTGCACCAAACAATAGTCTGATCCCTCTTCATTCCACTGTGGTGCTACAACTGTATAGAAATGTCCCAACTGTATAAGATTTAAAAGATGGTCATAGTTATGTGAACTCTCCATCTCCCTCTCAGCTCTCTCCTCTCTCTCTTTCTCTTTCTCTCTCCCCCTCTCTCTCAACGTGACGTTGATGAACGCCTGACGGACGCGTCTGATTCTTGAAATCTGCACGTCTGATCTGATCCGCCCGTCTGAGTCGGATCCTTTTGACGCCGGAATGCAAAGCGGAGTTTGATGTTTGATGATCTGATCTCGCGTTTTGTCCGCCGGATCCTGACGGATTTTGATCTCAATTTTGGCTAAATACATTATATAATATATATTACATATTATTAATATAATATAAAATATTTAATATATACTTTATATATGATATAAAATATATGTAGCATATAGTATATAATATATAATATAATATAATAATATAATGTATTATATATTATATTATATAATACATATAATATAATACATAATATATAATATATAACATATAACATATTGGTTATTAGTATATATTAATATATTATATATTTTATGTATTATAAATAATATAAGTAAGGATATCCATTACAAACATATATCTATTTTTTCTAACAAAATAATTAGGCTCAGGATTTTACTCAAGATTTGGTTCGGGATGGCCATACTTAGAAAGTCAATTGAAAAAACATGTTTAAAAAATTATCTTAGTTTTCCAAAGTTTTCCCTTGTGGCTGACGACTTTTTTTTATCCAAATTTGATGAAACAAAAAAGGGTTTATTGAAAAAACTGCTAGTTTTCCACCAATATAAGATATGTGTTATTTTGAATTTAATAGATAATTATTATTGATTTTCTACATAAATTACTACTAAAGTTCTTATTGATAGGCTTATTGAAAAAATTCTATAATTTTCAAACTACTTCACATTTTTTGAATCTAAAAGATGTGTCACATTCTATGATTCACATACTATAGGATAAAAAAAAAATAGAATTTCATAAATTTTTGACCAAGTTATGGTGGTCAAACAACACATTTTAATAATTTTGAAATGTTTTAATAAAAAATTCATAACTAATTATTTACTTACAAAAAGATTACAAGAAAAAAAAAATGCGACACATTCAGGCATGTGTCCTCTACTTATATTGAAAGTTTTAGATTTTTTTTTTTCTTGTACATAGGTTGGTCAAATATACACCTGCTTTTTATCTTTTTCCTAAAAAATTAGTACTATTGCATTGAAATCTCAAATTTTCACAAAATAGATTTACTTTTTTCCAAAAAAGGACTAGTAGCCTAGAAACTATATTCAATTTGCTATAAATTCTATTCTTACATATTTTTCAAATTATGTTAATAACCTATTATGTCAAGTTGTTCGACTCTTTTTTTTTTTTTTGAATTTTCATTTCCACTTAGGGGCCTAGTTTGGACCCCCATGATGCTGCACTGTCTCGGTAACTAATTCCTTTTGTATCTTTAGAGGATATTTGTTCCAAAAGGGTGTGGATTTCATGTTCATTCTTTATATTGCAACCTTGTTTAGTAAGAATCTTAAAGCGTTGACCATAGCATTATTCCAAGCTAATGGGTGTATCAGTTACCTTGTTTTCATAAGATTGAGGATCATTTATAGACTCATCTTGGTTGACATTATCATGGTCTCTAATGCTTAATGGGAAAGGTAAAAATTGTAAACTACTCTCTCCGTGGGAGGAGGAAAACATCTCCACTAGAGGTATTATAGGTCTTGTTGATTGTTGAGGATTGTGAGTAGGCAATACCAGATACAGGACAATATCACTTCTAAGGGTAGGTAATGCATTATGTGTGGGGTTTTCATGGATTTTTTTAATCTTGCACCAAGATAGATTCACTTGAAAGATATGCATTGGGAGATAAGGAAATATGTGCTTCATCAGTTATATGAGAAGCATTACCAAAGATAGAGCCTGATACATCAATCAAAGATCTCGAAGAGGACATCATTTTCCCAAAGCACTTAGCCATTATGATAGTGTATTACTCACAATTATACACACTAAAATATTGATTGTTAAACACAGTAAGCACAAAAATAAAAAAATAGATATGGATATAAGACCCTGATAGACTACTATCACATAAATATGAGCAAGAGTATGCTAGTCAGGAGCGTGGTATGCGCTAGACTAGAGACTTTCTTTTTGAAAATTCAAAAATTGGAACTATAGTGTGATATCTAGGTAATTTGTTTTGTGATTGTGCAAGTGTGACTGTGAATAAATTTCTAGAAATTGATAGAATTATAATTTTGCAATGTGAAATTAAAATATGCAAGCAACTTCTAAACTCTCAACCAATAAATGTAATTCAAAATTATGTAATTTTCAAATTGTAAAGTACAAAAATTTAATGGTCCTAACTTGACAAATATGAAAAATTGAAATTTTTCTCTTTCTAAAATGCAACTTTTTCCACCTTTTTTTACTATATGTAAATGCTAGAATGAACACTTTAAACTCTTTAAATTTTTTATTTTCAAATTAGAATATGACATAATGTAGATTTATGAATGCAATTATAAAGTAGATCTAGCTTATAATGATTGAAATCAACCCTATTTAAACTTTTGAAATGCAAAATGTTGTGTAATTTTTTTTATGATTTTATGAAAATGATGAATGCAAAATTATAACCTAAGATTAAACTTAGAACTAAAATGATACTTCAGACTTCAAAATTTCCAAAAGTGTAAGACACATCGGGTTCACCAAAATGTTTGGTTGGAAAAAGGGATCACCACACTCTTCCCAAATTTTGGAATGGTAAGGGATTGAAAATGATCTTAACACCCACTTGGTTACAAACATTGTAGGGAGAGATAGAATGGTGGATTAATGTTCTAACCCCTTTTTTGGTGGTGGTAGGAATGTTTAGATAGTTTAACTTGATATGATGCAATAATGTTCCTAGGTCTATTATGAAAATGTAACAAATTGTGATAAATTTTGAGAAATCTAATGCAAAAAGACAAAAAAAAACCCTAGAGATATAGATGGTAGAGAAAAAGGAATTTGACATTCAAATTTGGTGTTGATTCAACTGGTCTAGGGTGTGGGGTGCCCTAGACTAGACTCCTACTTTTTGAGATATGATGTCAAAGGCCTGAGGTCCTTGGCCTGTAGTTCCTATTCTTTCGGGGTCATTGTTGGAACTTTGTTTGTTGATGAGAAAATACAGTTTCCTTGATAACTTGTAGGTTTTAAATGCATGAATGAGAAAATAGCCTTCAATTTCCCTCCAATTCTTTTTAGATTTGTAACATGCACACATAAAAAGAGGGGAAGGGTTGTGCCATATAGGGGCTTGCCTAATTCAAACACTGTGTTTGTATTTCTACCTCCACAATGGAAAAATATGATATAAAATAAAGGTTATCCTTGGATGGATAAAGGCTAAATTTCTAAACAAGTAATGAATTAACAACTTGCTACAACTCACCAATTAGATTTGGTCTCCTTGATGAGTTGAATCATGCTCATCACCTTCAAGGATAGATTGTTGCTTGTCTTGAATTGATTTGGATACGTATAAGTGTTAGTGCTCATAAACAAAATGCATGCAAAACATCAACAAAATTACATAACACATGACATGATGCTTGATGAGTGAAAATGCTACAATAATGTTGACAATTCTACTCTTGATTGATTTTTGAAATATAATTTTACTCTCCAAAAATTGCTAGGATTTCAAATGGTGAAAATACTATGTATTTACATGCAATTAATCTAACTTCCCAAAAATAAAATGTTGATAGTTGACAAATAAAATTGGAAATTCAAATAATAAATTACTGACACCAACATATTAAAA
>VDFB02124200.1:0-11338 GCA_007258455.2 Sequoia sempervirens | reverse complement strand
CTTCATTAAAAATAACATCCCTACTTCTGATAATTCTTCTCTTTAGAGGATCCCACAACCGATAACCTAGCTCATTGTCAACATATCCTAAGAAAATACATTTCAATGATTTTTCATCCAACTTGGACCTTTGTTCTTTAGGAATGTGCACATAAGCTTCACAACCGAAAACTTTCAAATGAGAATAATATAACTCCTTACCGGTCCACACCTTTTCGGGAATGCCTCCATCTAATGAAGTTGTGGGAGAGTGGTTTATTAAGTAACAAGCAGTTCGGACAGCCTCTGCCCAAAAATGTTTAGGCAAACCAGAATTTGAAAGTATACTTCTCACCTTCTCCAATATTGTTCGATTCATCCTTTCAGCTGTTCCATTTTGTTGTGGAGTGAGAGGAACTATTTTTACATGCTTTATCCCATGTTTACTGCAATATTCTTTGAAGGCTTTGGAGCAATACTCCCCACCATTATCTGTTCTAATACATCTCAATAGTTTGTTAGTTTCCCTTTCAACAGCCATATGAAATTTCTGAAAAACATCTAAAACTTGATCCTTACTCTTAATAGGGAAATCCCACACCTTTTTTGATGCATCATCAATAAAAGTTACAAAATAAGCAGCCCCACCTAGTGATTTTATATTAAATGGGCCACAAACATCAGAATGCACCAAATCTAATATTTTTGTATCCCTTTTCAAATTATTCTTTAAAAAGGACACTCTTTTCTGTCTACCCATAATACAATGTTCACAAAATTTAAATTCAGTACCTTTTATTCCAGGCAAAAGGTTTTGCTCAGCAAGTATTTTTAGGCCTCTTTCTGTCATGTGTCCAAGTCTTTTGTGCCATAAATCTGCTGCAGGCTCCTCTGCAACAATAGCAATATCTGACTTTTGCAACTTTGACTTTAATGTATAAAGAGTGCCTATTTTCTGCCCCTTTACAACAACTAGCGAACCCTTTACGATTTTCCAGCATCCCTTGCCAAATACTATATGGCAGCCTTCATCATCTAGCTTTCCAGCTGAAACTAGATTCATTCCAAGCTTTGGTACATGTCTGACCCGTTTAAGCAATAAACTACAACCATCTTCTATTTTTATTAAAACATCCCCCACTCCCTCAATATTACATAAATTATTATTACCCAAGCGAACCTTACCCAAATTACTAGATTTATAAGAAATAAAATTTTCTCTACTTGGGGTAGCATGGTAGGAGGCTCCAGAATCTAAAATCCAATCAATATCATGATTAGAAGCACAAAGGCATGCATCCTCATATGAATCAGTAATTAATACCTCACCATCTGATGCAACAGCCGTAGTATCTTCATTTGCACTTGCTGGTTTTTGTTCCTTTTGCTCTCGCTTCCAAAATCAACATTCTCTTTTCATGTGTCCCAATTTGCCGCAATGATAACAGGTAATTCTGCCTCTTCTTGATTTTGATCTTCCTCTTGACTTCGAACGCCCTTGTCAGTTTCGATCAAAATTTCTACCGCGATCAGCTAGGGCTAAGGCTTCTCCTCCCTGGTTCTCTGTCATTGATTTATGCCGCAGCTCCTCATTCATTAAACTGCTACTGACATCATCAAACTTCAGAGTTCCTCCAGGTGCCGAAGTGCTAATAACTACGATCAAATTCTCCCAACTGTCTGGCATTGAACACATTAATAAGATGGCTCTAATCTCATCATCCAAAGTGATTTTAACAGAGGCAAGCTGACTAGTAATTATGTTGAACTCATTTAAATGTTCTGCTACAGAAGCACCCTCCTTCATCTTGAGATTGTATAGTTTTTTCATCAAAAAAACTTTATTTGATGCTGTGTTCTTTTCATATAGATCATGAAGCTTTTTCCATAATTCTGCTGCTGTCTTCTCTCCGGCAACATTAAAATATACATTTTTAGCCAAATATTGATGAATGGTTGCAACTGCCTTTCTATCCAACTTTTTCCAATCTTCATCCGTCATCGTTGTGGGTTTCTTTGATATTCCTTCAAGTGGCAAATACTGATCTTTCAGAATTAATATGTCCTCCATTTGGGATTTCCATAGGGCAAAATTAGCCCCATTTAACTTCTCCATGTCACTCGTTGTGACCTCCATGCTGCTCAATGAAAGAGAGAAATAAAACCTACACACACCAAATCTTCCAGCAACTTTGCTCTGATACCAGTTGTTATGTAATTTAAACCAGAATAAAAATAATAACAGCAGCAATAAAATTAAAACACAGTAAATAAAGTAGACAGCAAATAAGACATTGACAATAACACAAGATTACGTGGAAAACCTCCAATGTGGAGGAAAAACCATGGGGCAAGGATCAATAGCTTTTATTATCTCAGAAAATCTTTTACATCAGGAGCTTTTCGAAAATCATACTTCATCAATAATACATAGGAGAGATAAATATTGACATATTTATAAAAAACTTTCGAAAGAAGAAGTTTCTGGATAATACGAGGAGTTTCTATTCAAATTAGATTTTTCTTAATTTGAAATAGAAGTTTCTTGATTTCTATTCGAATTAGATTTTTCTTAATTCGAAATAGAAGTTTCTTGATTTTTAAATTTAGTCTTCAGAAAACTAACAATGCCCAGATCCCTTGGAAAATACTTGTGATGATATGAAACAGTTTCCATGTAATCACATATATCATTACTGTTGTATCCACAGATCAACCAAAATTAAAAAAAATTGTCCCTTATGTCGTGGGAAATACGACTCCAGGGAAAGAACATAAAGATATAACTTGGAAATTACTATAATTTGAGGGTGATGTATCTTGATGAAAATAATCAGATATTCCAAGGGTGACACTATTTTTGAAAACAAATAGAAATGATTTATTTTTAAATTAGGGAAATCAGTAATGTATAATATATCAGAAATTATCATGCTAGATAAACAAACCATATTTTTCTCCACCAACGGACATGGTCGCCTGTGCTGAGAGTGGGGTTTGAGGGTTTTCTTCAATTTGAATGTGGATGGTAGCTACCTCTTGTTTACTCTGCTCTCTAATCATAATTCTTGGATTTTGGCATAATTACTGGTTTTTGGCTCTAATGATGTTCAACTACTTTCTATATTTTTTCAAGGGGTTTCGCCTTTTGTAAATTTTTCTCTATTTTGTCTTTGTTGTGTTCTCTCTAGCAGGAATGCCTTGAATGCTCGTACATGTGCATAATGTAAATTCTTTTCTTGAATGAATACAAGCGCTACAGTGCAACGTAGTTCCTGCCTATTGCTGGCAAGACAGTTTCAAGAAACTATGGATTGGATTAGAGTTTTGAGTTATTGTGTGATGAATGTCAATGTTTTATTTCAAAACAAAGAAAGGGAGGAGAAAGGGCTCGAATAATAAAAAAACTATTAACATCCCATATCTAATGCAACACATTTTTTGTGCTTTCCTTTGCATGTTTGCAACTATTCAATCATAGACATCACCTCAATTCTGATTTTCAACCAATCAAATAAAATAGAAGAATGAAAAATTGGATGCAAAAGCTTGTTAATCCTCTCACTAATAAATCAAGGGCAACAACTCATAACCCCATTGATTATTTATTCATTAAAGCCTATTGAGAAAAGAATAGTCTTTTTTTGCACCTTCAACAATGAATTGTCTAATTTATCTTAATTTTTAAGTGTAATAGGTGCAAAGATATATCCCTTTCCATATGTCTATTTATAAGTGTAATAGACATCCCAAGAAGGATATATCTTGAAAATTTTTATATAAGTTTTTAAAAGAAATATTTGCTAGTAAATTTCTAATAAATTTTATATAAGTTTTTAAAAGTTATATTTGCTAGTAAATTTCTAATAAATATAAGAACATATATATAAGCTTGTTAACAAAAGAAACTACACTAAATTAATCTCAATTTTTTAAATAAAAAATTATTAAAAAAATACATAAATATTCTATTTGAATTCATCTATAATCTCAAAAAGATTTCAATTCTAATTTTTAAATCTATTTCTCACATATTAATTTCTTTCAACTATTTAAAATATATAATAAATAATTTAAATGACTAATTTAAAAATATGATTTATATTATTAATAAAAAAGAATTGAAAAAAAAAAGAAAATAATAAATTTGTAAGTAAAATAATATATATCCTTAATTTGTCACATGCAACTCCATACCTAATTTTAAGCCGCTAAAGATAAATTGTGTTAAAGTTTAAACTAATTCGGAATTTGTTGAAATACTAACCTTAAAAACTAATTCATTTTATTTACCTGCCAAAAATAGTTTGTACAATTTTTAACATTGCTGCTTTTTTCCATAAAACCGATGACTTCAAATACTAATTTTAAAAATCCATCTATTTATTTACTACTAAAAATAGTTTGTACAGTTTTTTTCCAACATTTGCTGCTTTTTTTTTCATAAAACTGGATGACTTTACTGCTTGCAAATTTTTTTAATTAAAAGAAAAAGATTTCCATTTGTGTTGAGTGTTCTTTATATTTAATATTACTTCATTCAATGATGTCAAAAATTAGTTAAAATATTTTGCAAAACCAATTAAACAAAAATAGATATTAAAACACAATATAATCAAAGCAACATTTTTGAGAATTACACATGATAAGTTATTAACAAATATGAAAATAGAAAAAAATAATTTTTAATCTAAAAATAGTTACACAGCTTTTCTTTTTATAGCATAGTTTGTACACAAATACATTACTAATATCCTCCATTGACAATCTCAATTGTTTTAGCTTTTCCACATTCTTAAATTTTGAATTGGCTTGGATTGTTGGTTTCAGTGATAATCAATAGGTGGAATTGTTTGAAGAAGAGTCTTGAAAGAGGTAATTCCGTTCTGAACTTTTTTTACCTGCATTGTGATGTAAAGCACTTCAATTTCATGAATAGTTTTTTTCAATTCAGATAGATCAGTGATTTAATAAATTTAACAAATGCAGGTAAATGGCTTGCATAATTAGAGGAATACGATTGCTTACCGATTTTCTTATGGAAAGCATAACAATTTTTGATGATGAAGCTACAATTTCTAATGATGAAGCCACAATTTTTTATGTAGAAGCCGCAAAGATTTTGGGATCGGTCAGTGAAGGAATAAATTGTGATCCTGAGAATGTGTGCGTCATATGCCTAGATCCCTTGGAAAATACTTGTGATGATATGAAACAGTTGCCATGTAATCACATATATCATTACAGTTGTATCCTCAGATCAACCAAAATTAAAAATAGTTGGCCCTTATGTCGTGGGAAATACGACTCCAGGGAAAGAACATAAAGATATAACTTGGAAATTACTGTAATTTGAGGGTGATGTATCTTGATCACAATAATTGGATATTCCAAGGGCGACACTATTTTTGAAAACAAATAAAAATGATTTATTTTTAAATTAGGAAAATCAGTAATGTATAATATGTCAAAAATTATCATGCTCTAAACGAACCATATTTTGCTCCACCACAGTATTATGGTCAGCTTCCACTAAGAGTATGGGATTTGATGGTTTTAAAACCCTCCATTTTGCTCTTTTGATCGATCAGTGTTCTCCTTTATGTTGTGTTCTCTGCTAGTACTTTGCCTTGGTGCTTGGTTACTACTTGATCGCTATCTATAACGCGATGTGATGATGCATTTTAATGTGATGGTATTTGTTTATGATGTTATCATTATGGCATGCTTTAGATTAGCATTGTGAATATTTGAATTAATATGGTAAAAATGTTGTTGACTTAAGTATTGATGTTAGATTTGTCAGTTTTGTAACACTGCATTGGTGAAGGGGACGGGATTGCACCACTCGCTTGTGAGCGCTCTGCGAATTCCGCGATTTCCCCTTCACGGTGTGTTTCATTATGAGATAAATATATGCATGGTTGATATATGCTTTGTTGTAGGTTTACAGGTACAAGACATTGACTCCACCTAGTTCCACTGGTTTGAGTGTGTCCATTTCCCAACGACAACTAATTGGGAGATAGTAGCTAGGTTTTCCGTGTCAAGTCATCACCCTAGGCATAGTGTATCGTCGGTTTTAAGTCGGGTTTGGTTGCTTTAATGTTATTCAATTTCACTTTTGTTATTATTTAATGTCAAGTTAAAAAAGGTAAATAAATGACATTAAATATTTAAATTGTGTATTAATTTAATCTGGTTTATTATATTAGAAGATATTATTTAATTAGTTAATTAATTTAATTTAATTAATAAAATAATTTAATCTTGGATTAGATTGATTTTATTGATTAATTAAATTAATTGTGTTGAATTGTTTTAAGTTATTCATTTGGAATTAATAGATATTTTGTTTTGAATTCCGAAAATGCATGAAGCTTGAATTAAAAAATTAGAAATTGGTTTTAGAATTAAAAATTAGAAATATTCCCCACATGTTTTTAAAATATATTTGGTGAGTGGGATTTTTAGGGTTTTTGACCAATTTGGGGAAAAACCCTATTTTTGGATAATGGAATCTCATCTATGTTTCAATCTTGGAATTTGGGGAAAAATTTTCTTGGCTATGGTTTTTGCTTGGATTTGTGAAGAGGATGGAGATTCTTGCTTGAGTTGGATCCAAGGAGGAGTTGGAAAACACCATTGTTGAAGGCTACAAGTTTTTTGGAGAAAAATCAGGTTCCTCTTGTTCTTGCTTTGTTTCATTTTGAAAATAGTTTAAATCCTTGTTTTGGTTGTTTGGAAATCTTTGTTTGGTTGTGTGAAAATCTTTGAAATATTGTTTGGATTCAATTAAAACCCATGAAAATTCATTTCAAAACTAGCAATAGATCTTGGAAGGGATTCAAATGAAAAGATTTAATTTATTTGTCATTTGGGGAAATCCCAGAAAATTCATCATGTTATTGTGCTTTAAATTTCTTCTTCTCAATCTTCTCCTCAAGAAAATTTGCCCAATTTGGGTTGTGAAATGATATATTCATATATATTTATCCACTTATATTTTATAGATAAAATTCATGCAAGTTGGAAGTTTTTCTTTGCAAAAATCTTGCTGTGAGAAATTCGTTTAGGGGTTTTGATTTTTAGATTTTCTTTTTAAGCGAAATTGTTTAAGTAAAAAAATAAAAATTAAATTTTATGTAGGGCTGCCCACATCCACCCCCATCCATGAGAGTATGGCATCCCCATGGGCTGGGAAGGCTAAAGGCGTGACCACCATAAATTTCGTCCACAGTAATGACTAGCATTAACTGCGAGGGCACATCCCATTTGGAGTGCGTTGCGATATTAAAGGCCTTCCCAGCCTTTATTCATTTAATATAAATTTTCTTTATTAAAACTTTTAGTTTTAATTTTTTTATATATTATAATATATATATGTTATATATGTGATTTTTAGATATATTTTAATTAATGGGGTTTTAAATTATTAGATATATCTATTTGTAAATAAGCATGTTAATATACTTTGATATTTAATTGTATTGATATTGCACTGGTACTTTACTTTAATAGACGCATTAAGTGATATCATAATCAAATGTATTAAGATGATTATCATCGTGCTATTAGAGGCAAGAGTGGAGTTTAGAAAATCTAATGTTTTATTTGAAATATTGATTTTAGTTGATTGAATATCCTATGTTGCAATATGGATTAAGTGATTTAATTTAAATATTATTTATTAAAATATCTTGATTTTGAATATAATAGTGAAACTTAGAGATAACGAATGTTTTATTTAAATCAGATGACTTTATTTGTCAAATGTTTGATTTATTTATAATTTGGTTTTGATTATTACGGATAATCGTGACAATGAAATTAAATAGACAGATTTAAAATATAGATTATCTTAAGATGATTTTGTTACGAAATAGAAGCAAAAGTGGATTTTATATGCAGGAATTTATTTAGAATGATGAATTTTAATAGACGAATGATTAATTTAAAAGTGGATTTCGAATAATCAAATGCTTTTACTTTAAAGTTGATTTTCATTAATATAAGTAATTGGGAAAACGAAATATAATTATTGGTTTTTAACTCCTTAAGTTGTCAATGTACTTTGATTTACTATTAAGTATATTTGTTTTGGAATATAATTGTATTCAAGTAGAGATAAGACTTAGTTGATTTATTTGATGCTAAGATGAAATAAAGACTGAATTATTTAATCTAAATGTTTATTTATTAAAATGTTTTAATTATAAAATAAGATTGCGGAACTTAGAGATAATGATTGGTTCAAACTTTAATCAGATGACTTCATTGATTTAAGTGTTGTGATTATGTTATAATTGTGGAAATTAGAAGTTAATGAAT
Organism: Sequoia sempervirens; assembly: GCA_007258455.2. Lineage (NCBI taxonomy): Eukaryota > Viridiplantae > Streptophyta > Pinopsida > Cupressales > Cupressaceae > Sequoia > Sequoia sempervirens. The sequence continues at coordinate 3,028 of VDFB02124200.1, read as the reverse complement.
GATTTATCTCAGTCAGATGACTTTAATCACTAAGAGGCTTTGAATATGAATTTAATTGTGAACCTTAGAGTAAAATGATTGGTTTTGAAGTATAACTATGTCGTGAAATGAAATTAGTGTATTTGATTGGTTATTTGCAAGAAATGGAAACTGTGATTGACTGGATTTAGGAAATCCGAACATTAGCTTATTTAACTGTCTGAAATGCTTGTAGTGTTATAATGTTCGTCCTCGATATTGTGGAGCTAGAGTAAATGTTTTGGAAGTCTTCCAAATAGAGGTTCATTTATTGGTATGGGTTGTTATTATGTTAGTCAACTCTTGATGTGGGTTTTTTTTTACACCCTGTTGTTCCACCCAGTTTTCACGAACGGGGATGGTGTGTGCCTCCTTGAGATTAGGAGAGGGTTTTGTAATTCATGCCTCCTTTGGAAGGAGTGGATTATGTGTTTTTTTGCCTCCAGTGTTTGGAGTGAGTTTTCATTATAGGTTCCTCCTAGAGTAGAAGTGGTTTAATCTAGCTGTTTGGTTCAAGTGAGTGTTTGTGTCAGTGTGAATTAGCCTGTGTCTAGAGGTTTTTGGTCTTGTATAGGATTCCTGGTTACTGTCTCCTAGCACGGGGGGTCGGCCTTCGGGTACCACCTGGTTGGGTGGAATGTGCACCTTAATCCGTTGGGTCGTCTTCTTGTTCGTGTGCACGAGATTTCTAGTGGGAGAGCTCGTCGAATCCAGTTGCTTTTTAGGTTTCTTTTATTTCAGTTGAATCTTGTAATTATTACCCCTCATTTGTAATAGAGGTGGAGAATGTAATATGTAACCATGCTTTTTGGAATTACCTCATTCGGGGAATGAGATTTTTAATCTTATTGTAAAACTATGTTATTTGAAATCATGTGGTATCACTTATGCTTTGATATAATTTATCATGTGTGGAATGTATGTGTTCTTAAATTGTTAAGTAATGAAATGTTATGATATCATTTCATGTTTCTTGTTTGGGTTTTAAATTAATCTCAGTCTCGTAACCTTAGAGGTTGTTGCAATGGGTAGTGTACTTGCATGTTAATTGTACTTAAACAAAAAAAAATTAGTACATTTGTGTAGTTATTGCAACTTCCTCTAGGGTTGCGTGGCGGGGGCGTTATAGTTTTCTTTAGTTTGAATGTGTATGGTAGCTGCCTCTTGTTTACTCTACTCTCTAATCATAATTCCTTTATTTTGGCATTATTGATGGTTTTTGGCTCTGATGATGTTTGGCTACTTTCTTTATTTTGTCAAGGGGTTTCGCCTTTTGTAAATGTTTCACTATTTTGTCTCTATTGTGTTCTCTCTAATAGGAATGCCTTGAATGCTCCTGGATGTGCATAATGTAAATCCTTTTCTTGAATGAATACAACAGTTGTAGTGTAGCGTATTTCCTACATACTGCTGGCAAGGTAGTTTCAAGAAACTGTGGATTGGATTTGAGTTTTGAGTTATTGTGTGATGAATGTCAATGCCCTATTTCAAAGCTCTAGCTAAATCTATCGCCTATACACTGAGAAACACTACATGTTGTAAAATGCACAATTGATCCACTGTAGAAAGATAAGTAATCTCAAGAGTTGCTTGCCCATTTCACAGCATACTATAAGCAAGAAAGTTGCAAATCTCACAAGGCTGAAAAGTAGGCCCCATTGAAGAGCCTACATGTTTTACATGTTACAATTTTCTTAATATATTTCTATATATTGCTAACCAAAACAAAATTCAACAGAGAGAATATCAACAAACATAATATTTTTATGCTTGCACTTTAATTAGATCTAATTCAGTACAAATAAATTCTTAAATTTTCACTCTTGAAATGCAACCTATGAAGTAGAATCTGTTAAGAATGAGTAGCTAGGACACATAGAACAATGGAACTACAATTTCATTCATCCCTTGCACATATCTCATTCCTGGGTTCAATTTTGCAAAAATGAGCAGTATATGTTTCAATGATTCCTATCCAGAAGGCCAATCAAATGCTTGAGGAGAAAACAAAAGTCTCAAAAACTTTACAGCAGAGATACAACTTCTTAATCAGTACTCTCTTAAACAAAACATAGGTTAACACTTAAACAAAACAGAGGTTAACACTTGATTAACACTTGTATTAGCACTTAGAGGTTAACACTTGTATCATCACTTAAACAAAACAGAGGTTAACACTTGTATTAGCATTTAGAGGTTAACACTTGTAGGAGGAGTCAGATTAACACTTGTTGGTATTGTTGTTAGTCATTTAATGGTTGTGCTTTTATCCAGAATCAGAACTCGTTGCAAATCAAGGCACAATTTTTATATTTTTAGTATGAGAATCTAAAATTTGAGCATGTAATTCAAAGTATATGAACATGCTCAGCCATGCATGAAAAATGAATATTCATACATAATAGGATATGGAATTCATGTAAAGTAATGTAACCATCTTGTATTCTTCGCATGTTCCTCTCCTTGGTTTGAGAGCTTCATAGGAACTTGCTAAACAGAGAAAAGATGTGCAATGACTAACTTCTGTCACACAAGTAAAAATAAGCACAATTGCAAGTTGATTCAACTGTCTACAGACCCATTTTCAATTCTTGCTCATTCTTTTGCTTGGTTTGATCACTTCACAAAAACCTACAAAATAGAGAAAAAATGTGCAATGATTAGTTTTGTCACACAACTAAAATAGGCACAATTACAAGATTATTCAATTGTCTATGAAAACTTAGAAAAGAGAGAGAGAAAAGGTAGTGCTAGAAAATCTTCTTGTATGGAAAGTAATATTGAAGAATTTTTCCAATTCCTCCTTGGTTCACATGTAGTTTATCTTTGATCTTGCAGAGTCTCCTACAGATGACTTGTATGTTCTTCCCATTTCTAGAACAATTCTCTCTCTGAATGTGGATCATCCTTGGAAAGAGTCTTCCTCGGTGTTGTTGAAGACTTTACATTGCTTCATGTGCCAAGACCACCCAAATTAAAATAATTGACCAAAGGTAAACAAAATGGTTAC
>VDFB02124198.1:0-26142 GCA_007258455.2 Sequoia sempervirens | reverse complement strand
ATACACAACCTTCTACTCCTCAAGGAACATGAATCTTCCTATCCACTTTCTGATATAAAAATTAGGATTAAGACAATAAGGTCTCCATAACTGTTCACAACTCAACCACTTCCAAATGGCTCCAAAGGCCATCAACCTTACCAACAAATCTGATCATAACCAAGACATACAAAAAATTTCCCAATCAAGGTACATTCCAATTACCCTCCAATGTTCATAAAATAAGATATAAAGAACAACTATTGATTTGTACTATTGCCTTAAACAAGGTCACTGGTTCTGATTTCAAGAATAACCAGCCCTTTATCCAAAACAAATATGATCACACTCCTCACTCAACACTCAATACTTAAAAGGGCTTACAATCATACATAAAGCAATCCCATTTTACTCTGTCAAACGTCCCTATACTATCTGCACAATCTCTAATGGAGAGACACAACATTAAGAGAAAGCCATAAACTTCATTAGACTATCAATAGATTAGCTTACTGTCTAATATTAGTGACTCTTAAGAGAACATGAAAGGTATCATAAACTCTGTGGTTTGGGCTTCAAAAGTTTTATGAGTATCCCAACCATCCACCAACATTCATAACACATTTGTACGCACAAGAACCTTCCCTTTTTCTACAAAAAAATTAATGTTGTTGACTGTTATAAAAATCAGGGTTACCAATCAGTGTATATGAAGAGTTCAAACTCATGGTTCCAACAAATAAAAATATAAGAGGGCCCCAATGTCTCCCCTTAACCTCTTTTATTCATGGCATTCTTATTCAAATGATTCACTCATATCAACATCCTTCCTTTATCACTGATATAAATCAGAATTATCAACTGCTACCAACACATACCAGTCCATGAAAAATCATACAATTGTTTGCATTCAATGCAACCACCAAGTTGAAATAGGACCATTGAGATAGTAGAACATTGTTTTAACCCTTATAACACAAATACATTCAAATTCAATGATAAAATGTCAAGAAAAACTCACTGATCACGTGGCTTTCCTGTTAAACCTTATTGTAACAGTCCTAGGGCATCCACCTTTGTTGACCAAACCTTATTTGAAAAACCTTGTTAAGAGAAAATGTTCAAGAAAATTTTATATATAAGGAGCAATGGTAGCACCTGAACCATTAAATTTCACCTTTATGGCATTTGATTTCTTTCACTCTAAGTTGTCAATCCTAGAATGGGTACAGGTATATTGAATAGGATAATCATGTGGGAATTACTGCCTTTCAAGTATTTGATCCATGCTAAAAAATCTCTATAAAAAGAATTATGCAAATGGTTAAGGATATGCTCATAGTTTGGATGTTTAAAGCCTATTGTTACACCAAATCACATGAGATTGACATTAATTTGAGCAATCAAGTTGTGTGGAAAGATTGCCCTATAATATGTGGAAAGTTACAACCTACACAAAAATCTCTCTAAAATAATTATGCAAATGGTTAAGGATACGCTCACAGTTTGGATGTTTAAAGCCTATTATTACACCAAAGCACATGAGGTTGACATTAATTTGAGCAATCAAGTTGTGTGGAAAGATTTCCCTATAATATGTGGAAAGCTACAACCTATACATTTTCCCTAATACACAAATAATCTACATCTACAACTTTACTGAGACCCCTTTTGGGGAGAAGCAAGGAAATAAGGGAAACAAAAAAAAAGATGTCCAAGAGTACCTCTAATATCCTAGAAATTAGGTTTGAAATGGAATAAGTATGTACACAACAATGGGAGAAAAAGGACAGTAAATGAAGTTTGTTGATAATTCCTATGGAATGCAGCAAATGATCAAGAACTTTACGAAAAAAGCAACTTTTACTTTAATTTAGCCAGATCCAGCTTAAACTTCTACACTATTAATTTGAACAAGAAATTGTAAATATGAAAATATTTTTATTACTATAAGAGTTTCTATGTTTTTCTCTTCTACTGGATCACATTCCTGCTTAAACCTCTACACAAGTAATCTGAACAAGAAATTGTAATTAGGAAAGGATGTTTATTATCATAAGAGTTTCTATATTTTTCTCTTCTACCTACATTACATATCTAGTGTTACTTATATATTTCTCAATATATACTATATAGGTACCAAAGTTTTCTAATAATCTATTGAATAGGATTTCCACTAGGGGAAACACTGAGTTTTCATGAATATCTCAAAGGCATATGAATTATGAAGATTATGTGGGTCAGTCTCCAGGGAGATGTTTAGGTCAGTATTTGAGCTCCTTCTTAGGGCATTATCTACCTTCTGTCCTAGTTAATAAATAAATTATTGTCTTATACCAAAACAAAAATTTCTTAACCTTAACCTCTCTTATTCTAAGAAAGATTAACATATCTCTAAATGCTTTTTAACTACTGTGCTAATCCATTCTAACAAATTATAAAAATCAAATTGCTTTCCCACATCCCTTCATTCATTCCTGGAAAGTGGAATATGCTCTCAGCTAGAAATGGTACAAAAACTTTAGATGTTGTAACAATAAATATATGAAAAAAATATTTTTGAATTTTATTTGCCAATAATAACAATTTATTCATTTGTTACGAGATTGTAAATGTAATTTTCATGCATACTCTACTTCACTCTCTTCCATAAAATATACACATTCTATTTTTGGGAACCATATATGATATAGGTATCACATGAACAAAAGATTTTTGAATTTTATTTGTCAATAATAACAGTTTATTCATTTGTTACAAGATTGTAAATGTAATTCTTAGGCATACTCTACTTCACTCTCTTCCATAAAATATACACATTTTTATTTCTAGGAACCATATATGATATAGATATCACACGAACAAAATATGAACAAAAGATTTTTGAATTTTATTTGTCAATAATAACAGTTTATTCATTTGTTATGAGATTGTAAATGTAATTTTCATGCATACTCTACTTTACTCCCATAAAATATACACATTTTTATTTCTAGGAACCATATATGATATAGGTATCACATGAACAAAATATGAACAAAATATTTTTGAATTTTATTTGTCAATAATAACAATTTATTCATTTGTTACGAGATTGTAAAAGTAATTTTCATGCATACTCTACTTCACTCTCTTCCCTAAAATATACACATTTTTATTTCTGGGAACCATATATGATATAGGTATCACATGATCACACTCACAGCTTCCATACTTTATTTCTAAAAACAAAAAACCTTTATATAAAGCAGATTGGGGCATTACATGCCAACACTCTTAACTGGAAGGCAATAATCATATATATTTTTGAAGAAAGTTTTCCAAAGAGATTCACACATGAACTATCTATCTAACCATCTAAAAGACACATGGGGAAAGAACAATCATATCATCTAGAAAAAGCATTAGCATAAATATTAGCCTCAATCTACATGAAATCATTGGAAGAGATTGTTGAGTACATATATAGTCTTTATATAGGGAATATATAGTAAGATAAATATCATAGGTTTCCTAGACTTTAAAGGGAAGTTCATTTATAGGCATTAGTAACCCTTGAAAAATGCTACAGTACCAGATTTATATGAACACACCAATAAACATTGTGGCCTTGGCATCTTTAGGCATCTAAGCATCTTTAGTACTGGACAATAATCTAGTCACGGGTATTAAATACATTGCATATTTTGAATCTCAGTTTATCTTTTGTCATGTATATCTCCCATCCAAGTGTTCAATAGCAAGTTTTCACATTTTACCACTCAATTTCCCTCAATATACTATAATATGGTGCTAACACTTAATAGAAATGAAAAGCTTCAAACCAGCTCACAATCGGAGCCAATGAAACATTTCTTCTTGAAAAGACCTGATCCATAATCAAATCCATGGGATTTGTACCATGTAACCCTCATCTTCCATTGGTTTTATGCCAAATGCAAGCTCTTGCTAGTACCCAAGTAAAAGGTCCCATCTTAATCTAATTCCTGCACCTATGAATTAACACTTATCCATGGATTTTCCTCCAAGGTTTAACCCACTTAGCTTTCTATCCCATTTCAAAAACCTATGAAAAGTGTTGTGCATTATGAACTATTCATTATAGAGCCTTTTAGCTCATCAATTAAATAACTTGATTCAAATAACTTTCTTGCAATGAATTCAACAATTTGCTCTTACATCACAAACAACTTCGTATAACTACAACAAATTATTTTATATGGATCGGGAGAAGGCCTTCTCATTTGTAAGGGGTTAGAAAGGTTATAAAGTTAGAGTCTGAAGAGAATTCAAGAAAATTTGTGGTTCTCATCGAGGTGTTTCCTACCCAAATGGAAACTACCTTAGAGGGACTATTGTCTTCAAGGAAGGTGGTCCAAAAAATTTCATAGATAGGTACAAAAAGTAATAGCAACCTTCCACCAAATAACCCAATCAACCTCCAAGAAACAAGAAAATGACTCCTCTAGATGTTCCCAAAACCCAAGGCTTCAAAACACAAGGTTTGGGAAACAAAATGCAACTTTTTGCACCAAAATTGCAAAGTTGCTCATAGCAACTTTTGAGCAATTTTGACAACTTTTGTAATTTTCAACCAAATGATCTCCTATCAACCTAGGACTCCTCAAACATTCTAAATATGACATAAAACCATGAATTACATCAATTTCATCACTTTTTTCCACCTCTGGAGGAGTTGACCAGTGTTGACCTATTCAGGACCTAGTTGGCCTAGAGATGACAAAAAATGGCACAATGGCCTTACAACTTTCATCCAATACATGGAATGACCTTATTTACTCATGAAAATAAATAAAATGGCCTCATCAAAACCTTATTACAAAGATTGACCCAAAATGGTCATGGTGGCCTCAAAGGGCTCTTGGTGCTCCTGCACCATAGACCCCCCCTAAGAAGATTCTCTTGTCACAAGACAACATAAGATGACATACGTCTTAGCTTTATCAATGCCTTTTGAAATCAAATAAAATTCCATGAAAAAAAACCAGCCAAGCTAAAGGGTGTGGAAAACTAAGTCCATGATCTCTTGTAGATGCTCTTTGTCACCTTATAGTTATGCTCACCCACGTCTTGATGAACCATGAAAAACCTCAAGGAATTTTTGGTAACTATCTCTCTCATTCAATGGAGTGTAGGTACCACCAAAGAGGTATTTTTCAGACCTGTCTTCTTCGAGCAAGGGAAATTTAGGAAGAGAAGAGGAAAGCGAGACATGTAGTAGGTCTAAAAGAGGGAGATCAACTAGAGGTCAAAATATTAGAAGAAAATTTTGTAAATGCATGGAATTTTTTCTTGTTGAAGGGGGGTCATGTTCTTATGATGATGAGAGCATAGGCAACATCGAGGTACCCTTGAGGTACAAACATCTACAGAAACAATGGGTACCCAAGGAACTTCCTCCAATAAACACTGATTTTTGTGTCAACGAGAGGATATATCGCATAACACCATCGTCATTACATGATTTGGGCCTATTTTGCATGGATGACATAAAGGTTTGTTATGAAAAATTTATTGAATTGATGGAGTATGTCGGACCCTGTTACAGTTACAAAGATTGGATGCAGCTGGTTCGATATACATGAAGTATGCGTAGGTATGCACTGTCAGCAAATTATATACAACTAAAAGATAAGGAATCAAAATAAAGGAGTAGCTATGTACATTGATAGAAGGCATGTTCTTATGATGATGAGAGCATAGGCAACATCGAGGTACCCTTGAGGTACAAACATCTACAGAAACAATGGGTACCCAAGGAACTTCCTCCAATAAACACTGATTTTTGTGTCAACGAGAGGATATATCGCATAACACCATCGTCATTACATGATTTGGGCCTATTTTGCATGGATGACATAAAGGTTTGTTATGAAAAATTTATTGAATTGATGGAGTATGTCGGACCCTGTTACAGTTACAAAGATTGGATGCAGCTGGTTCGATATACATGAAGTATGCGTAGGTATGCACTATCAGCAAATTATATACAACTAAAAGATAAGGAATCAAAATAAAGGAGTAGCTATGTACATTGATAGAAGGCCAAAACCATCAAGGAATATTGCAGGGTTTATAAACAGTAAACGACCTAGGTAAAAAAATAAGCAACCCAATTGCATATTCGAGGTGCGCAATGGAAATCGTGTATTCGTATGTGCGATAAAATCAATAACTACAGGGGAAGAGTTGCTAATCAATTACAATTTGAATCACATAGATACAAACACAGTTACTATGGGGGTGGTACGTACTATATACCATTTTACCCAACCTCCAATTAATGACTCCAATATACCATTTTATTATTATGTTTTTTTCATAAGTCTTGGTTTCATTTCAGTAATGTTTTTTTATATTTAATTTTTGTCACAACGGGACATTGATCGTACGAGGAAGGCTCTGGCCCAAAGCACAGATCATGATCCATCTTCAAGTGCTTCTACCCGACAAGTTTACCTCATTGTAATTCTACAAATTAGATACAAGAAAAAAATTATTATTATTATGTTTTTTTCATAAGTTTATTGGGTTAATTTCGATAATGTTTTTAATATTCTTGTCGCAGTTAGCTGATCGAGGAAAGGCACCAGCAGTAGAGGAGAGCATCCATAGGGAGGTGCAGCCACTATTATGCAATGATGACATCACATATTCTGCAAACCCTCTAGATATGATAAGAAAGACCCAAAAAAAATGCAATGAAGAAATCCTTCAGTTGTTATTCATAGTGCCTCAAACAGATGAGATAAGAGAAAGGGTTAAAATAATGACTGAGAGAGCACATAACTTGCAAGTAAGCTGTCATGAGGTCTTTAATTATAACATAAGTTCATTCATGGTTTTATATTTTGTACTCTTTTATGTCATGAACTAAAATATGTGTTGTTTTTATAGGATTTTTTGCGTCCTCTAATGTTGTTGGCCATGATCAAAGTACTGCAGGTGCTACCTGAGGAGTAGGGGTTGGTACAAGTGTCGATCATGATATTCCTGCACATACATCACATCATCCGACCCCATCATCTGTGCCTATATTTTCGACTGAAATGTCGGCAACACATAGCATGCAGACATCGGGTAGTGCACCCTTTGGCAACGAACACATGCCAGAACATGCGTCAGGACATGTACTTGGGGATGTAGAGGCCACTAGTATTGGTGATGTTTTAGCAGCATTTCCTGGATCTTCCCGTATTACTAGTATGGGAACATTACCGGTCACATTTGTGGTGATCAAGGATTTTGTTCCCATAAAGTTAAAGAAGGTCCTAGGTACTTTAAAATGTTTTAATTATTATTATATATAATCCAATTGAAATTTACTTATTGATCACTCTTTTTAGACTAATGATCCCATGATCATTTTGTAGGAAATGATGTTTTTTATAAGCATTTAAATGATATTACATTGGAGATCTTTGGGCCCACCATACGTACACGGTGGAATGCCCAAAATCAAGATTTAAAAGATGAGCTCATTAACCGTTTAGTTGTGTTGTTCGGTAATAACGCATTCAACTGAACCAAGGTCCTTAAGAAAGATGGTAACTATCTAAAGTATGTGAGGGACCAATATAGGTCACATTTAGAGAAGAACAAAAGTACGATCGTCCCCCATGATTCCAGAGAGGGAGTGGAAGGACCTGGTGTCGGATGGAAAGGAGAAGGCTGAAAAGAAAAAAAGAAAGACACCACCGGGCCAAGGAAGGTATGTGATACTATCAACAATGTAATTATATACTGATTACTCTTTCTTTTTACATAATCTAACGTATTTTAAACTTTTCATAGGCTTTTTGACACATTGAAGGCAACAAAGGAAAGAGTAGAAAAGCACAATCAACACAAACTTGGCTCTAGTGGTTATATGAAATTAGCTGCACAAATTGTAAGTATCAATAAATGAAATATTGCATCCAAATAATAAATTGCAAACAATTTTGGTTTTATCACACCATATAAGCAAAATTCATGATCTTATGCAAAAATTCAGGGCTCTGAATTCAACAGAGTGCCCACAGAAGAGGACCTGAATATTGCCTTCCAGCAAGGCTATGGAGTTGTGGTTGAATGCCTAAGACTATTGATTGGGAAAACACAAGCTTCCACTACATCCGACATGTAGGAAAATAAACTCAATGAAGTTTATTTAAAATTGAATACTTGTGCAATCTATTCAATATTCATTTCCACCATAAAGTAATTATGTGCCTATTTGTTTTAAACATGCAAGCAATGATAATACTGCACATGACATTGGAATGCAGCCTGGTGAGGGTGGAGTACAACCTAAAGATGAAGGTCATGGTCGTGTGCATCCCAGTACTAGATGTATTCATGTGCTATACAAAATGCATTATGGATTAATACAATTAAACATCTTTAATTGAAATTGGTGTATTAATTAATGTAACCTTTCGTGTTTCAACTTTAGAGCATGTAGAGCGTGATCAACATGTTGAGCATGATCAATCTAGACAAGATCAGGAACATGATGTCGCCCCATCAGGTAAAGAGGACCACTCTAATGTTCTTTTAAACATATTTAATTGCAATTGGTGTATTAATTAATGTAACCTTTCGTGTTTCAACTCCAGATGATCAGGATTTAGAGGGTGTTCAACATGTTGAGCATGAGGCTATAAGACAAGATCAGGAACATGATGTGGCCCCATCAGGTAAAGAGCACCACTCTAATGTTCTTTTAATTAAGATATTACTTGTAACAATAATAATAAAACATATCAATTTAACATTTCTTTGTTATTGCAGCAGACCCCCCTTGCAGCGGCCTTCACGTTGTGAGTACACGACTAGGAAAACATTGAGATCATGAGCAGAGGGAAGAACAACTGAAGGTCGGGGGACAGATGATTTAGAAAACGATACTCCACTTCAACTTTTTTTATATACAAAAAAGAAACAAAAAAAAGTGATTGTAATCATATTATGACAACCATATTTTTGATAATATGTTAATGAATGTTAAAAACTGATATTTTTGACAAGCATATTTTTTATAATATGTAAAAACTGAAAGAATGAATATTATATGTTAATGAATGAATGTGTTACGTTATTAATGGATGAATGAATGAATGTTATATGTTATTAATGGATGAATGGATGATTAATGTTATATGATCGGGTATGGGAATTGAGAGTGATGTGAGGAGGGGCCAAATGAGCTTCCACCTTCATGTGGTTGGCTCTATTAAGTAGAGAATATTAAACTATTCTCGAAACAAAAAGAAGCTCAAATAGGTAATGCACTTTTCAATATTTCATTATGTTGCACTTTTAAGCTTATGTGATTTTTATTAGTTCTTTTTGCTTCAATATGTTACTCTTTGTACTTATTTTACTTTTTAACACATTTCATATGTTACCTTGGATGACAACTTTTGCAGGGGAAGCTATCCATGGATGGATCCCGCGTCAAACAGATTCCTTTGAGAAATTGTGTAAGGTCAGTACTTATCTTGGTTGCATATTGGTTGAATCTTACTAATTATTGTAAAGGTACGATTTGGAAGGAAAAAAATGAATGAAAATGTTGATTGCAACTTGATTGTGCCATGTGTTATTATCTATCTAATGATGTAAGTTCCTAACTATCAAACTTTTAATTTTCCTAGATGTCCCTAAAGTATGCTATCATAGAAGATCTTTCCAATATGAATTTTTTTTATGACTAATAAATCAATCATATGAAATTTCATATTGGAAATATATTCTATGATCCCTACATGATAGCTGCTCAATTGAATTCCATCCAAAGGATAGCATCACTAGACAGGTGCATGGATAGTAGTGGTTGAGATTTTCAAATGAGAAATAGCATCATTCAAATATTCCTCAAGGAAATGGACTTATGGAAGGAAACCAAGTGTAAGAGACATGAAACTTCATACCACAACTATTTTGAATGTGATGCTCAAATAGAGTACAAGAACACAACCCTTATAAATAGGTACAGAGGGTCCAAAAAATGAAGGTAAAAGCAAATGAAAGCATACCAAATGAGGGAATGAGACTGTCCTGCATGCTAGAAGAGGAAGATGTCCCCCTAGAATAAGAGGGCCTTTTGTGAGGTTTCCAAAGGTCATATTTTTTTGCATCATTTGAGCCTCCCCATCCTTCATCATGGAGTTTGAACTAGTTTTATATGCATTGGCTTCTCCACATTATTTCTCATTCATATTGATATTTTCAAGAGGTGTCTTATCATCTTATAAACAAGTTATGCAACATTTCCTCTATATAAAATCTTATCAAAAGGAAGAGAATTATACCAATTTATCCAAGTTTAAGAAGGTTGATGAATAGACCAAGCCCAATTCCATATTTTTTTGGGAACATTTCTTGAAGTATACTTGATGGTAGACTAGTTCTTAGGAGGTTTCTTAATTTGGGACTGAAGTATTTCTACCTTTTCCATTAATAAGTCAATCTCTTATGAGATCCTATTAGTGATAGCCTATATTCCATGAATGAGCATCTCCATATGCCTTGAGTATTTTTTTTCAAGGAATCTAGTTTTATGAATGATTTTTGAATGTTTTGCTTGTAGGTCTCAAAAATTGAGTTTTGTTAAAAACCACGATTCTTTAATTACTCCCAAAATATGAAGAGCTAGACTTGGGAACTTAAAATGTAGCCTCCTTATGATGCATTGATTACTAAATGAAATGAAAAAAAAAATTGGACTCATATTTCCACAAGCTTCAAATCCTAACTGATTGGTTTTGCTCTTCTTGTAGATTGTTAATCTTACAAAAGAATTCAGAATTGTAGTAGGTCTAACACCCATGTTGCTAGTTCAGATTTGGGGTTTGGGTTTGTTGGTTTGAAAGTGTCGTCTTTAATTCCTCTCATTTTTATGTCAAATGTGAAGTCTAATCATGAGGTGATTGTGTAGCACTTGATGATATTCTTGTCTAATTTTTTGATTGCACAATAGCTGTGGAAACTTAATTTGTTGTTTGTTTATCAAATAGTGTGTTGTTAGAAGGCTAAGGTACATTAGGAACAACAAGATTATTTTTAAGTTGCCCCAAATAAGGTGATATGTGGGTAGGATAAACTTGATTTAGGGGTTTCTAACACATAAATTGATTATATCCTTAGGAGCAATGTTTGGTATGGAGTTTAGTAAAGGTGTACTATTTATTAGGGCATTGTGGATATGGGGATCTAGTTTGGCATCCCTGAATATCCTAATGAAGGTAAAGATCCTATATCTCCCCCTATTATAGGATCCATTTCTTGTTTCAATATCACGGCTTTAGTGAAAGTAACACCAAGAGTAGTTATATTTGCTTGATTTTTCCTCAAGAATAAGCCAATGAAAGGATCTAAGGCCTTGAGGTAAATGTAAATAACAACTTCCTTTGTTACCTCAAATAACATTATAATTCATAGGACCAAAAACATTCACAATCTAAGCACTATTACACAAGTCTATCCACACTTTCAATTTGGGTTCGTTAGTACCAAAAAACATGTAAAAATAATATATATACACATCTATAGATAAACAACAAAACCACCATAAAATTGAATGTCATTTAAAACATCATTATATATACACATAATAGGAATCCTACAATCTGATCACACAACTTGACTCACACAACCAAACATCACTACAAGACTTGGGGATGATTTGGACACTTTTAATAAGAAAAATCATGAACAAACAACTAGACTTTGCTCATAGAAACCCTCACTCCTCCTTCGCTTCCAACTAGCCCATGCATTCCTTGTAGCATTTCCCAATAGGACAGTCATTATAAAAATTGGTTAAAGAGAATAAATAGAAAAAACATCTTGTTTTCAGACATCCAACATAGACCCTTACAAACTCCCAAAAGCACAAGACTCAATACCATAAGCAATTGCCTCAAGGGACTGTCCTTCAAGCCACTAGAAGGCCTAATTTAGACCTGTGAAGAGGAAGTATTGGATTGTCAAGGCTCACCCCAACACCCCTAAGCCTTTAACAGGTTTCAAAGTGTTCCCCAAGACCTGTACATCACTTCCATCAATCATTATTACTCAAACATTCAGGAAACAACAAAATAAGCATTTAAATGATCACTTTCATACTATTACAAGGCAAGAACCCATGCTAGGCCATCAAATAATTCTTGCAAGACTCCATATTAATCCCTTCCAATTGAACATAGTGGTACCCTTGTCTTCCAAAAATAAAAATAAAATTTGAACTAATAAGCACATATGGAATCAAGCAAAAGGAGGGGGATGATTATTTGCAAATCAAATTTCAATCTCTATAGAGAGATTAAAGGTCAAGTACTACCAATGACCATTTGGATGCCCATCATGGACCCATATAAGAATTTCTATTACTGCTACTTAGTTTAGTATCTCGAGCATCCATTCTTTTGTTTAATTTCTTAAATTAAATACGAATACACTGATTGATGCAAGAACGTCCATAGATGACTTAGAAATCCTACATTCTTTTGAATGCCATATTGAGTTGTTTTTCATATCTTTCATCAATTTTTACGTCCTAATTATTGTAAAAATTCTTTGCATAAGATGGATTGCTTAAGTTTAATGGTTTTTCCCACCCCTTTTTGCAGCTAAAGTTCAATCTTTTTCATAGCTAAAATTTGCACCTTCACATTTTTGTTTGCAGCCTTTTCACAACTAAATTTGCAACTTCTATTTTCAGTTTTTAACAAAAGTTTGCCACTTTGCACTCTTTTCACACCTTTTTTTGTAATGAGTTCAAAACTTGCGATTTCCAAATCCTCACATCTTGGTAGGTAGATTTGCAATGCTTCATTCATTTTCATAGCTCATCACTTCTATAGCTAATCAATTTATAATTTGACATGAAGTGCAAGACTAGTTACAAAGCATGCTCAGTGTGGATCCAAATGGGAGACTATGGATAGTAATCAATGTTAGAGTAAAGGTTTTAATTTAATCATGTTGATTAAATTACCTTTATTCCTCTCTTAAGATTTTACTTTAGTTTTCATTTTGTGACATTTAATAATTATATTAATTATTAAATGTCTACCTATTAGGGTTTCTTTTAGGGTTGCACAATATCCTTTTATAAGGATTCATCATTGTAATTTATCTCTCTCGGATGAATACATTTTTTAGCTTTCAAAGCACCCTTGCTTGTTTGTCTCCATCTCTTCTTTCTGTGACAGGTTATTAGCATGCAGGTGATCTTCGGGGTCTGTGAGGTTGGCTTTCTCAACTTTAACATGGTACCAGAGCTCCAAACCTGTTGCTTCCTGTTCTTTTTTTGAAGATTTTGGAGCTTTGAGGGTTAGATCTGGCTTTCAGGTTTTCTGGTTAATTTTTTTTGAGGATCTGGGGAACTCCATTTTTTGGGTGCATTTTGGGCCCAAACAGACCTCACGGTTGGATTCAGAGCGGCCAAAAACCCATATTTTCATATATGGTTCGACCTATTTGGGCATAGTTGATCTGGGAGGAAAATTTTTTTGCTTAGGGGTCGTATGGCCCCCAGGCACGTTTTTCGAGGTCAAAAAATTCAAAAAAAATTCAAAAAAACCAATTTTTTGGTTTATTTTTTGCGTTGCCAGGGTTTTTTAGGGCCGCCGCCCGCTGGCCACCGAGCGGCCACCCGCCAGCCGCTCCGGCCAGCGGAGCCACCGCCCGGCTACCACCGCCGGCGACCACCAACGGTCACCGCCTACGGTTAACTGCCTGCCACCAGCCAGCAGACCGCCCGCCACCAACCAGCAGCCCGCGCGCCGCCGGTCCGAGAGGAGCCACCAGGGCGCCACCAGGGCCCCCTTTTTAACCTACCTTCACAAAATCGGGCATAACTCGGGCATTTTAGCTCGGATTTTCGAATGGAAATAGGCGTTGGAAAGCTGGTTCCGAGCCCGATCTAATTGATGGAGGTATTTTTTCTGATTTTTCCGTTTTGTAATATATTTTTCCAGTCAAAGTCAGAACTTGTGTTTTTCACTCCCGGGGGCGTATCTTTTGCGTCCGAACTTTGTTTTTCGCAAACAAATAGGCGTTGGAAAGGTGTTTCTGTGAAATTTCCAGATCTGCAATTTATTTTTCCAGAATATGCACCAGGTACCTTTTATTCAGTATTTTGTGTTTTCACACATCTGTCAGTTACTTGGATGTTTTTGGCACCTGGAAATGATTTGTTTGCGTGGGATGGATTTATTTGATCTAATTTATCAGTATTGAGGTCATTTATTCTCAGATTTGTTAATTTGAAGAGTTATCATGGGTTTTTCTACTCACCCTTCAGTTGTATTTCTGGAACGGGGTAATTATGAGTCATGGGCAAAGGGTATACTTACACATTGTAGGTGGCTTAATATTTTTCCTTATTTGTATGGTCTCATACCTAAACCAGCAACTTCAGAGGGAAAACTAGCTTGGGATATCATTAGAAATCACATAGTAGGAGTTATTTTGTCTAGTGTTGTTTCTGACACTGTGTGGGCTATATCGGGCATTGATTGTCCTCACTCACTTTGGACACATCTTTGGGAGATCTATGGAGACCCAAGTCTTTCTCCATTCCCAGAGGATCCTGCTTCAGATTGTCTTGTACCCATTGGTTGGAGAGATAACACACCTTTTGATCATGATACTTTAAAGGAACTTCAGTATTTAGACACCCTTACATATTCCGATGAATCAGAGGATTGTCTCACAGTTCCTACTCTTCAGACTGAGATTATACTTGTATCAGCATCTTCTCCTGTTGTTCTTGATCAGTTTGATATTGCCTCTTCTTTGGCTCCTATTGATTCAGCTAAGCAGGACATCATACATCTTTCAGACATGGCTACTTGGGATTCTTATCTTGCAGGCATTTCGTCTTTGTTTGTAGAGTCCTATATTGTAGATCTGGAGGATTACTTTGAGGATTTTCAGCTCCTCTTTGTTGACAGCCATATTCTAGCTATTAGCCCACCATCATCTGTGCATTCAGAGGTTGCAGTTTTTGAGTCTTCAGTTCAGTTTGGATTTGACATCTTTTGTTTCAGTTCAGACAGAGAGATTCTTCAGCATCCTATCATGGCACACATCTTGAGACATCTTGGTTCTTCTCTTTTCACAGGGTTTCTTCGACATTGTCCTTTGGATCCATTTCTTCCCAAGGGGAGGAATATTATTTGCCGCTTCAGGATATCTTTCTGGATTCTACATCAGGCATCTACCATTGTGATAGGAGTTTCTTCATTGTGGGGGGGCCTTCTAGTCTCTTTCTTTTTCTCCTATGGAGACCATTGTACATGTACTTATATGATAGAAGCTGTCTATGGGGGGTCTTATGTTATCCACCTCCTATCCTTCTGTTATTAGTGCATTTATTTCTTTCATCTCTTTTTGGAGTAGAGTTTTTCCCATGAGGTTTTCTCTATTTCTCCACTTTACAGAGATTTGGTTGTAATTGGGTACCTTATCAGGCCTTGTTGCCGACCCAAGTTTACTTTCTTGCATTGTAGTTACCTTTGCTTTCTTGCACATGTTTGTAGCTGCACTTTTGCTCATCTTAAGGGGGGGTGTTAGAGTAAAGGTTTTAATTTAATCATGTTGATTAAATTACCTTTATTCCTCTCTTAAGATTTTACTTTAGTTTGCATTTTGTGACATTTAATAATTATATTAATTATTAAATGTCTACCTATTAGGGTTTCTTTTAGGGTTGCACAATATCCTTTTATAAGGATTCATCATTGTAATTTATCTCTCTCGGATGAATACATTTTTTAGCTTTCAAAGCACCCTTGCTTGTTTGTCTCCATCTCTTCTTTCTGTGACAGGTTATTTGCATGCAGGTGATCTTCGGGGTCTGTGAGGTTGGCTTTCTCAACTTTAACAATCAAATATCAGTTATGATTAATCTCTACAATCTTGTAATGATACTCAAATCTAAGGCTTTACTAATTGAAGTAGTGCTCAACCCATTGATGGATTGTGGTCAGTGGTTTGGTGGAGCACAAATTGATAATGTAGCTACTAATGATGGAAGATAGTGTAGAAAAAAACAGGAAGGAGGGATTACAACTGGGTATGTAGTTGCTTATAGATGCTTCTAAACTTAATGATGATCGTACAGCCTAGAATATTTAGAAGATGAAAATGTCTTTTTCTTATTATCAATGATTTAGTCCAAATCCACTGAAGAGTTTTAAACTGTTTACTTCCCTCTTAAAACAGACAAAAAACTCAAATAGGTATTCCAAAGATAAGATAGGATCTTTGTTGGATTGGTCTTGGAGGGCCTTGTATGCTAAATAGAGGAGGATGAAATTGGTAATTGAGGACCTTGGATGCTAAAAATATCTTCATTGAATCCCTTAAGACAAGTGGGTTTCAAGTGTGTGTGTCTAATTTAAGCGTAGAGTATTTGAAAGTGTGAGAAATCAAAGAAAACCAATTGGCCAAGTTTGTAATGTATTTGAGTTGAGATTAGTGTGGAAGAGAGTTGTATAACATGTGTTTGTAATTTGAGTTTGTGAATAGAATGTAGAAGAGTGGTGTGTTTATGTATTTCTTCCAAAAACTATTGAAGGATGCCATATTTTCCATTTTGAATGTTTTTAGGGGTTGTGCTTGTGTCTATATGCTTTGATTGGATGTGCGGTTATGTTCATTCATTCGACCTTTAACCATGCAATTGTTGATTGATAATTCAATCATCATAGCAAGATAACTGGTCCTTCCCAATCCAAAAGAAATTAAGGAAATGTAATACTAGTTTGAGCAGGTATCTATAAGCCTATGGTATACCTTTGGCATCAGTGGAATCTCCTAAAGAATCAAGGGGAATTAAAGTTATTGTTCCTTCCTTTCCCATACAACCACAATCATTCAACCTCTCTCTTGGTTGATTGATTGCATTGAAATTGATTGAGCCTTACTGATGGCATAGTGATAATCCTCACTTACCCACAGATGTAAGATAGGATGTAAAAATGAGCAATGATCTTCCATTAAATAATCAGACCAGTGAATCCCAAATGTCTTTCATTTAACTAATTCATTATTGTTGCATGCAATCTCATTTGTGGCTTAGATCGGAGGTCATTTCCATTTGATAAAAAAATACCATCCTCTAAAGCACTACACACCATTTTGTATTCTTGATAATGTTTCCACACTTTTGTTTTTCAAATAATCCATGGTTGATGTTGTGGACAAAGTTTTGAGAGTAATACTTTTCACATTTTCCAATAATATCGATGTTTTGATATGTATAGAGTGTAGATTAAAAATATTACAAATAGAATTAATTCACTCATAATCATAACCATTGGAAATGAAATCCATTCACAAGATGAATACATAGCAGATATTCCTAAACATTGATCTTGTTGTTATGAATTACTTGGAGGTCAGATGGAATAGGCACAACATGAGCATAGGCATAGGCTATTATTTTCCTTCTGCCTTTGGTGTAAGTAGAAGTCCACTTGAGATTATTGTTATTAATAGCCTAAATATTCTTAAGAAAAATGAATCTTGCACTACTTGCATTGAAAATAATAATAGTTTCTTACAAAAATTTAAGCCCTTAATAGATACCATGAATATTTTCAATATTGTGCTAAGTGATATTTTATCTAATAATCTTCATGAAGCATTCAAGCAATTCTTAGGATAACAATAGGGTGCAAGATTCACATAGATACGTAGGAAAAGGCAGGGGCAATTTATATGTTCATCGTGGTCATTCTAAGATTAGATTGTTTTATAACAGGCTGATTCCCAAGAAGAAATGAATTCTCTTCACAATTCCAATTTGGGTTCTAAAGATACTCCAAAATTTATCTATTTAGGTCTAAATTCATTTCATTAATGTTCTTGTGCAGTATTCTACCTTTGGTTCCCTGTTAACCATAGGTGCCATGATTGGTGCAATAACAAGTGGACATGTTGTAGATTCCATGGGAAGAAAAGGGGTAAGTTCTTTGCTTTGTGATGAGTCCTCAGCATCAATATTATGTACTGAAAATCAAACATTAAGAGATGCACTATAAGTATAAGATAGTATATTGATTGAAGTGAGGTCTACTCAGCAGTGTAAAAAGATTCACTAGTGTTCTATGGCATGAGACCCCGAAACTAAAATACCTATCTTCACTTAATGTGGACACTGAGAGTGGCTTCAGTCTCTTATATCATTGGATGGCTTATCATAATCATCTCCAAGGTTCAGGATATTCTTAATTATTCCTTCTTGATTTTTCATGCTCTAAATCACAAAGGGATCCTAACTAATAAAATAAAATAGATCTTAAATTACTTTATAGGTAGAATATGGACGTCTTAAAGATTAGATCATAACATAAATTTGGTCTGTCTTTGATACTCATAAATAGTTTGTAAAAACAATATTTTTATCTTGTGCAAGTTGCATTACCACTGGATATTGGAAGATTGTTTGTGGGATATGGGGTTGGCCTTACTTCCTATACAGTATGTCTCCTTTCTATATAATATTTTAGGGCTGATGTTTATCCTCTGAATATATGGGTGAATCAACGTTAGTATTTATATAATATAGTTAACCATGACTCATTTTTATAGCATATATATAGCATTTTGAGGTCTGAAAAAGGTTGATTATGCTTTTTTTTTCCATTGCTTTTAATTCCCTTATTTTTAAATACCTTGATAGGTTCCTATCTACATAGCTGAAATAACTCCCAAGAACTTGAGAGGAGCACTCACAAATACAAATCAGGTCAAACTCTTTAATCTGCCTTATCCTTTTGTTAGTAGATAGGTAAGAAAATGATTAAAATAGATAGAATTATATCAATTAAAAGTTAGAAGAAGCATCATTGCACTTCATTATGCTCAAAAGAAAGTACTCCTATCTGCAAATCTGAGTTTCATTGTTGAGTCCTCTAACAGTTGTCGATAACTGTTGGTATACTAATAGTATACCTTCTTGGAATGCTGGTGACATGGCACAAACTTGCTATTATAGGTAATAAAATCCATTAAGATACCACTTGACATGTCTTCATCAAATAAAACATCACAATAAGCAATGAATGTTCTCCATCCAGGTTGAAGTCTAGTAAAAATCACAATATATATAGGTTTAGTATCATGAATACATCAAAATTATATTTTTTCATGTGAGGAAACTCAACATTGGTCCACTTATATCTGGCATGAATGCTCTTTACATGAATTATCCCATATTCTATTTTGGTATTGGCTCTCTTCTTTATTCCAGAGTCCCCCAGGTGGTTGGTGAGTAGCTTTTTCAATTGGTAATTTCATCATGTTCTATGGTTAATGTACATTGGCAGTAATTCTAGAAGTAGAGAGCAGTGCAAAAGATTAGATTTGAGACATGTTACATGCTTATTAGCTTGAAACACTATAATATGTAGGCAATTAAAAGAGTGAGTGAAATTATGGGAACCTAATCCAAACAAAGATCAATTCCAGTTGATGGGTTTAATTTACAATATCCATTTTACATTCCCAATAATTCACTTGTAGACAAAGGTAGGACGGGAGAAAGAGTTTAAAGTAGCATTTCAAGCCCTTCAAGGAAAAGATTGTGATATTTCTGCTGAGGCGGCTAAAATCAAGGTCTTTATTTCTACCTTGGATCATACATATACAAGTTCTATTTATCTATGAGCAGAGAAAATCATGAAAACAAAAATACTAAATCTTGAGTTCAACTAACTGTCCTTGGAGAAAACTTAAATATTGATTGATTTTATAAAAGTTAGTGATCTAGGAAGACCGTTATAATCTAGTTTTGTTGATTTTGATTCAGAATATTACTAAATAATGGATCTATATTGTTCAGGAATACGTGGATGAGTTAGAAACGATTCCAAAGGGTAGAGTATTGGACTTATTCCAACACAAATATGCACATCATGTGATAGTGAGCACATTCTTAATTAACAATGTGATTTGTTGAATTTATGAGTCATGACAAAGCATTCATTTATTAAATTATTTGTATTATTGTTAATAAATGTATAGGTTGGGTCCAGCTTGGTGGTGTTCCAACAATTGTGTGGAATCAATGCTCTCATATTTTATGCCAGCAAAATTTTTGAAGCTGCTGGTAAGAAATTACAATGAAGTCATAATTTTGATTCTATGTAGCCTTTTTTGGATGTCTAAATTTTTTGGATTATCATGTAGGCTTCAATTCAGATCATGCAACATCTATCAATGTTGCTTCCCTTCAGGTGACAATCTTTTCTCCTCTGATCTTATTTTTTCTCCAATGAGATCTCTTTGAAAATTTCTCTCATAAAGGTGATAGTTAATTTGAGTTAAATATACCAGCTTCACATTGAGAATTATATATCCACTTTATACCAACATATGCTTCACTTTCATCTATCCATGTTGAATCAGTAGACAGAGCAGTTGTTTCTATCCAATTTTCTGTATGAAGTTAAGACATTTTCCTAAATAGCAACCGTTTCTATTATTGACTCCTGATACTATTGTATTATAAACTATTTTTTCTTTACCAAAGCTTGATGTTTGACTCCAAATAGGTTGCAATATGGGAGCATACACACACCACATACCCGATGACTCCAGACTACTCCACTCTCCATGTCAGCTATGTGACAGTCAAGGTTAGTAAGTTGTGATACCACAAATGCCACGACTTCCTTTCAAGAGGTTATGTTTCCCTATATTGGGTGGTGTCTTCACCAATGAGTACTAATCCTTAATACCTGCTATTATATTCTCCCTGTTTGTCTTATGTGAACTGCTTTTCATTAAATAAATGATGGTAAATTCTCCTGACCTGGGTGCTAATTAATTCAACCCCAGCTTAGTAATATTCATTTTTCAGAAAAGTGATTCCTTAATCCAAGTCATTTATTGACTTTCCTTACTTGCACAAATTAAAGCTCTTCACATCATAAGGAATTTCGAACATGCATCGACTGTGATAAAGCTCTAAGTAATAATTATATTCTAGTATTTATAATGTGATAACTATTATTATAATATTATTTTATGTTTTGTGTTTTATATTAATGTTTTTTGATGTATTTATTCTTTATATATATACATTTGATATTCAAACTGTTATATTATTATAATAATGATACTAAATGGTTAGTATTTGCATTTTAATATTTATAATATAATAATTATAATAGGTCAATAATAGGAATTACAAAATTCGTTCAAATGTATGTAATAGCATACATTTGAACGAATAATTTTAAAAAAAAAACTACAGACATTCGTTGAAATTTTGACAAACATCTTGCGATGAACCATAAAACTTTCGACGAAGTTGCTATACATGCGATGATATTTTCATTGCACTTTCGACAATATTTTCATCGCATGTACAAAAATTTCATCGAAAGTTTTATAGTTCGTCGCAAGATGTTCGTCAAAATTTTGATGAATGTTTTATGTTATTTCAATGCTTTCAAAGATTCAGTTCGTATTGTGTTGTGGTTATTTTTTGTCGCTAGATGGACGAAGTTTGCGTCGATTTTTTGATGAACACTGGTTCCATTTTCCATGGCGATGACCAACGATGCTAGGTTGTGGTTTCGACGTTTAAAAGTTCATCAAAAAAGTGACGAAAAACTAGCAATGAAATTTATATTAGTGTTTCGTCGGTATTTTGACAAACATTTGTCAGAATTTGGAGTCAAATACAGTAGTGAATGGATCAAACACTTTTAGGAAACCATTGATTCTACCTCTTGGGAACCTGATGACTACTTCCATCTTCACCTTATCTTCCTACACCATGACCCTTGACAATACCGATGATAGATTACCCCTCATCTATCTTCAACTCATAGATTGGGATCAACAAGAACCACCAAGTATAGATACACTTGAGAATGATGAAGCAATTGTTGAGTTCATGGGACTTCGTGAGGGAAAACTGAGTGGAGACCATAAGGTTGGCTTTGTCATAGAACTCAATTTTATAGCATACTTCAGTGAGGCTCTCCTTTCCTCTAGTCACAAAAGTGAAAATAAAAAAAAGTAAAAATACAAATGATAGGTCTTCAGGTGAAAATTGAAAGGCGCCTACTGATTGTGAAAAAGTAAAAATAAAGGACGTATTTAAAGGTGAAAACCTCTATGAGGCACCTGAGGATGGAGGATTGGATAGTCTCCCTATAGAACAAGAAAGATCACCATTGCTTATAGAAGAAATAGTGGAAGTGAACATTGGGACACAAGACAATTCTAGAATCATACAATTGGCAACATCTTTGACCACCAAGGAAAAGTTGGAGTTTATAGCATTCTTTTCAGGAAGACAAGTTAAGTTTGCATAGTCATATGCTGATATGCTTGGATTGGATCCCGAGCTTGTTTTACATCACCTACCACTATTACCAAATGTCAAACCATATAAACAAAAGCTACAGAAAATGCATCTAAAGATTGTGCTCTTAGTCAAGGTGGAATTAAAGAAACTCTTGGATGTTGGATTCATACGCTCTATTGATTATGCAGATTGGATATCAAACCTTGTTCCTATCACAAAACTGAATGGGAAAATCAAAGTATGTACATATTTCAAAGATCTCAACAAAGCTTTCCCTAAAGATGATTTTCCTTTGCCAAATACTAACATCATAGTAGACCTTACTTCTAGATATGAAATGCTACCATTGATGGATGGATTCTCAAGTTACAACCAGATAAGAATTGCTCCTGAAGATCAACTGAAGAAAACCTTCACTTGCGCATGGGTAACTTTTTGTTGGAATGCCATGCCATTTGGACTTAAAAATGCTAGAGCTACATACTAGAGAGCCATGACTACTATTTTTCATGATTATATGCATGCAATAATGGAGGATTATATTGATGACCTTCTCTCAAAGTCTCTAGAACAAAGTGGTCACGTAGTAGTCTTGGAAAATATTTTCACACCTTATAAAGTATAAACTCAAGTTAAATCCAAAGAAATGTGTTTTTGGGGTCCAATCCAGCAAAATTCTAGGATATATTGTCTCCCATAGAGGAATAGAGGTTGATCCAGAAAAATTCAAAGCTATCTTGGACATGCCACCACCAACCAACATCAGCTAGTTAAGGACATTACAAGGAAGATTACAATTAATCCACAGATTCATTATTCAACTAGCAGACAAGATCCATCTATTTCAATATCTATTACGCAAAGGAATTCCATTCAATTGGACAAAGAAATGCCAAGAAGTATTTGATCAGATCAAGAATTATCTATTGACTCCACTAGTTCTTATGCCTCTGATTGATGAAAGACATTTGATATTGTATGTGAAAACAACTACATCAACACTAGGGGCACTGTTAACATAAAATGATAATAATGGCAAAGAACAAGAAATTTATTATATCAGTCACACCTTAGTCGGATATGAGTTGAACTATAGCCCTATTGAACAAGCATGTCTAGAAGTTATATTTGCAACACAAAAATTGAGACATTACATGTTGAATCACAAGACAAAATTGATTGCCAAAATTGATCCTTTCAAATACCTTCTCAGCAAAGCAACTCTGATAGGAAGACTAGCTAAGTGGGTTATAATATTAAGTGAATATGACATTGAGTATGTTGACCAAAAATAAATAAAAGGACAAGTGATAGTTGATCAAGTCGAAGATGCACCAGTAAAGGAAAACCATCCTTTAGTATTCAACTTTCCAGATGAATCAATCTTTGTCATAGACACACCAACAACATGAAAACTGTACTTTGATGGGTCTTACACAAGTCACGGTTCAAGAGTTGGAATTTTGTTCATCACACCTCAAGGAGATTCCATTCCCAAGTCATTTCAAATAGCATTTCAATGCACTAATAACATAGTTGAGTACAAAGCATTATTGACAGGACTCCGAATGACAATAAAATAGAAAATCAAGGATCTTCAAGTCTATGGCAATTCCCAGTTAGTGATCAAGAAAGTTAATGATGATTATGATACCAAGGATGAAAAATTGATTCCCTACAAACACATGGTTGATAGTTTTAGACCATACTTTGATGCCATTACCTTCGAGAAAATACCAAGAATCTAGAATAAAGCAGCTGATGCAACGGATACAATTGGATCTCTCTTGGACATTCCTAATAATGTGTCACAATATGATTTCTTGGTAGAACAACTATTGATCCCTACGTTCGATGTCCCCGAAATTGAACTTGTATGTGAACTTGTTGGTCTTGAATCTCCCTGGTACAAATACATTTACAGTTATTTGCATGACCAAATTATCCCTCCTGACTTGTCCCTTAACCAATGCAAAACCTTTATCTGACAAGCATCCAAATATTCCATCATCAAAGATACCCTTTACCGTCGTAGCCTAGATAGCACCCTCCTTTTATGTCTCAACTCAAATGAAGCACAAACAATTCCTTACAAGAGGTACATCATGGTATGTGTGGAGATCACTCTTCCTACAATGGAACATGATTCCTATCACTTTGTGAAGAAATTTCACCAATGTCAGATTCATGGAGATCTTATACATGTGCCAGCTCAGGAACTACAATTGCTTACATCGCCATGGCCATTTTCTCAATGGGGAATCAACCTCGTAGGAAAGATCCATCTCAATTCTACAAATGAACATAAGTTTATCCTTGTTGCTACTGAATACTTTACCAAGTGGATTGAAGCCATCCTGATGACCTACATTACTGGAAAGTAGATAGCCAAGTTTATCCTAAATTACATTATTTGCTGCTATGATATCTCATAGTCCATCATTACAGACAATGTTCACCCTTTCAAGAATCAAGACGTTCATGAACTTTGTGAAAAAATTCATATCCAACACCACTTTGCTACCCTGTATTACCCCAGGGTAATGGCCAAGCTAAGGCATCTAATAAGACTATCTTAAAAATCTTAAAGAAGATTGTCAATGATGCTGGCTGTGACTAGCACCTACAACTTAATCTTGCTCTATGGGCATATCATACCAGTGTTCGCACCCCTACATGAGCCACTCCCTACTCCCTCGTCATTGGATTTGAATCCATACTTCCTATAGAGGTCAAGTTATCATCCTTAAGAGTATCTATACAAGGATTGATTGATCAAGAGGAATATTGTTTATCTCATCTACATGAGCTAGAGTTACTAGATGAAAAGAGACAAAATGCATTGACACATTTGCAAGCATATCAGAATATCCTTCAATGCAACTACAATAAGAAGGTATGACTGAGAAGTTTTGACATTGGCGACTTAGTCCTGAAAGAAAATCTGAAGAATCAAGCAGATCGAGAAAAACTTGGAAAGTTTGAACCTAATTGGTTGGGCCCTTATATCGTCACAACAACATATGGATTTAGGGCTTATCAGCTCTCTACTCTTGAAGGTGAACCATTGCCTAAGCCCATCAACAACATGCACCTTCACAAATATTATACTTAATTCTAAAAGTATCCCTTCAAAAAGTCAAAAAATACAAAAAACTCCAAAAATCAAGAAAAATAGTCACCCTAATGAAAACCTGACAAACAGGCATCTTGGTGACAACAAAAAAAAAATGGAAATTTTTTTTTAAAAAAAGTAAAGAGAAATAATTTTTCCAAAAGTGAAAACCACTTCGATGATGCTTTGGATAAGTACCATGGTGAAAACCTGGCAAACAGGTGCCATGTGTAGTCAGTCTATGATCCTCCATCTACTATCACTCTACCTGGTCTTCCATCCTCCGCTCATCCTTTTGCACATGTCACCCATCCATAATAAAGCTTCCTCATCCTTACCATGGCCTAAGAACCACTGAAATTTAGTATCCTTTTCCTTCATGATCCTCCTTTGCATTCATCCACTACTTCCCCTAGTGCATAATAAGTTGGTCCTATACCTGACTGGGGGCAATTCCTTGACTTACATCTTAGTGGGAAATAAGAAATGGTATCAACCTTTTAAAACATCAAAAAATATAAAAAAATCATAAAAACATCAAAATCCAAAAAAATCATAACATCAAAAATCCCAAAAAAATCATAAAATCATCAAAAATCTAAAAAACCATAAAATATCAAAATCCAAAAAAAAACATAAAAACCTTCAAAATCGAAAAAAATCGCAGACTTTCAAAACTTCCAAAAACAAAGTTAGAGTC
>VDFB02124197.1:0-26232 GCA_007258455.2 Sequoia sempervirens | reverse complement strand
TCATTTTCATCAACAAAATGGTTTTCATTTTCATTTTCATTTTCATCAAAAATATAGGTTTTGTTTTCATTTTCAAGAAAATGATCATTTTGATTTTCATTTGCAACAAAGATTTTTCTTTTTTGTTTTCAACAAATTCTATAAAAGTTTCATTTCTTTGAATATAGTCAATGTCAACATCATTATATCCAACTTCTTGTAAATCTTCTACAAACAAATTTACCATGTCACTAACATGTGGATTTGAAGACGTACCTGGATTTGTGTATATTGAAACATTCTCCATAGCATTCAAAGAGGGATTTGAAGACATAGTAGGACTTGTTTGTATAATCATATTCTTCTCCAAATTGACTCCTTGCAAATTAGCTTCATCTACAACCATGGTATCCTCAATGTTTTCATCCTCAATAGTTGTTGAATTGGTTGTTCCACCATCATTCATTGATTCCATTCTCATTCTTCTTCTCTTTGTCTTTGTCTCTCTTTTCTTTATTTGTTTTAACTCGAGAGTCTATGTCTTCTTCTCTTATTACTTAAATTCCATAATTATAAAAATTTCAAGCAATAAAATGAATGTTAATAGTGAAATAATTTCCAAAAGGCTGAACCAAAATTGGAAGTTTAATACCATTATCAAAATTTTCCCTCTTGTGTTCCTTAAAACAAATAGAAAACTACCACAATTCCACTATAAAAATTGTTTTCTTTATGCTTCCTTTGAAAAATTCAATCCATATTGCAAATTTCACTTCAAAAATGGTGTAGATGATGCTCCCTTTGATAAAATCAACAAAAAATCAAATTGACCACCTATAAATACAATAACTTATGAAAAATAATTGATTTTCAGTGCTCTCGGCCGTACATATCAAGTTGCAAAGTTGTAGAGTTGACAGTAATTGTCAACAGTGTTTTTAAATAATATAAAACGGGATCCTGTCTATAAAACGCGATCCCGTTTATAATAAAACGGGATCCCGATTACCAAACGGGATCCCGTTTACTAAAATCCAGTCTGCGAGCCGTTGTAAAGGCAACGGGATCCCGTCTTATAAACGGGATCCCATTACCTTCACAATGGTCGAAATCGAAACGGGATCCCGATTATAACACGGGATCCCGTTTATTAGTAAACGGGATCCCGTGTTATAATCGGGATCCCATTTTTTGAAATTTGAATTTGGTTTTGCATTGTAGGCGGGTTTTTGCCAAGGTTTTCGGTTCGGGAAAAGCTTTGGAAGTCCAAACCTAAGCCTTCAACCTGGTTTGACCTGCAAATTGAAGGCCCTAACAATGTCAAAGCAAAATATCGACTTTGGACATATGGCTGACGACCTTTTTTCAAAATTTTCTGACAAAATGAAAACCCATTTTAGATCAAACAATGCAAGATTCTAAATATATAATTTGTTTTGCAATTGAATTATTATTTGTATTTTTCAATTAATTTATAATAAAATTGGTGCATAAACTTTAAATATCAGAGTTTTTTACTATTTGAATAACTTTTGATCAACATAACATTTTGACAAACGGATTGCACGAGAGCAAACTTGCACAATTTCTTTTCTAATTTGAAAAAAATCAAAATGATAAGTTTAGGTCATCTTATGCATGTCGTATACATGACAATTTTTCAAAACAACAAATCCGCCTAATAAAAAATTAACAAAAAAAATTCAATAAAAAATTACAAAAAAATATCAAGAGCAAGGTTCAGTGAGTCATAAAACTTTTCCCAAAAGGATTTAGAAAAATACGATAATTTAAGTCAAAATATGGATGTCGTACACGTGCATGGTATGGTACAAAAAATGACTTTTAAAAGTGGTTTTTTGAAATTCCTATTGAAACTCAATTTGTACAACTGGGTATTGAAATAAATTATATATTTGGAAACTAGACTCCGAGCACTACATTTTATGATTAGTGACTTTTTTAAAGATTTCATCTCTAAGTGCTTCAAATTTTAAGGTCAAATGTGTCAAATACTGAAAATCAGGGAAAACACTTCCACTTTTTGGCCAAAAAGTGTACTCAACTTCTTGCACACCCATTTCTATCAGTGCTCAATGTGCTAGAGTTTTTTGAAATTTCAATCCCTTTATGGGATAAGGAAGAATGGGAGATACAAATATCTGAATACCAAGTCAGAAAGTCTACTCTTGAAAATCCAACGAGAGAAAATATCCAAGAAGCCATCAAATTTTCCATTCATGTCATGATCCAAAGTATGGACAAGGACAAAATGACAAAAGAATAATTAAATGAGTAGGTAGAATGTCCAGCTTCTTATTTATTGTGTTTGATGGGCCTAGTGGAATCATCATCTATAATGGAAACTCCATTTATCAAAGTTGCAAATAAGGATATACCTATGGTAGGTGAATTGATTAATTTAATAAGAGCCACTAGGACATGGACAAAGGAGTTGGCTTCACTTGGATTCAAAATTATTGGTAATGTTTTCATTTTGAATTACAACATTCAAGTTGAGCTCAATTACCTATTAGATTTAGAGGAAAATATTGATGTTTAATTGAAGACTCTAGAACAAAGCTTTCCACAAATTTTGGAAGTGGTAAAAAATGAATTTTCCAAATTCATGTCTTAGAATTTCTTGATGGAAGGGACCTAAACTTACATATAGAATGGAAAGAAGCATTTAAGTATAGAATCAACACCTCGAAGGATGGAAAAAGAAAATTGAAGTAAGCTTATGAATAGCCTTCAAGGAGTACTATAAGTGATATGCATAAATTATGTACCAATTATATTGGGAAAATGATTTGATTAATTCAATGGATGTCTTCAAGGAGCAAATTATGAAAGAACGGAAAAATAGATCATCTAAGGGATTGTGGTTGAGTGCATCATGAGGATAAGGGGTTTCTTGTGAATATTTTGAGAAGAGGTTAAGTGAGCACAAGAATGTACCTCATAAATTATTTGATATCTATATTATAAGAGATGGTTTTTATTAGTATTATGATGGTCCTAGCCAATAATTGGTCAATTCAACATTGAACAAGTTTAGCCCCAACAAAAGAGTTAAATGTAAGAAAAATAAATCGCCAACAAAGAAGGAAATAAACAAGAGCAAGCTCTTTAATTAACATGGTGGAATCTAAATGCATGCAAATTTTAAGTGAGAATGTAACATTTAAATATAAGGCATCTTATATTTAAATTTTTGTAAAGGTTATAATTTGGGCCAGATTTGAACACCCATATTGGTGAAATCTAATATGTTTTTAATTTATTTTGTTTTCTTGTAATATCCAAGATGGAACATTTAATGGTTACAAAAAGGGGGGGAATTTTGTACATATATTTGTAAGTTGGACATGGGAAAGAAACTTTTTGGTATTTTTCTAATATTTTGTATGGGAAGGCAAATTTTTTTTTATCATTTTATATTGAGAGAATAAAAAATGTAGCTTTGGGCTTTGAATAAAATTTTTATGTTCATTACATTTTTCTTATGTAAAGTGTAGTGATTTATTTTTACTGAAAAACCTTTCTACAACTTGCAAATGTGTTCAATAGTCTCCATTTTAGAAACTCTAAAAATCACTCTTTCTAGATTAATTAAATTTTGAGTTCTATTTAATTGAATCTGCAACTACATTTCATTTCCCTATCTTTAAATCATTCATTCAATATTTTTTACAAAATCATCTAAACCCTTCTCGCTCCACCTCCTCACAAACAAACCCTAGACTAGATGGCTTCTTGATATCACACAAAATAACCTCTTGTAGTGGAATATTGATATCACAAGTTGAAAATTTGTATTTAAATCCTCTTGTAGTGGAATATTGATTTTGGTTCATACTTGTATTATCTCCTAACTCCCCTTATCAACTATCCAAGCCCATGATCTAATAAAAAGGCTATCAAGTAGATCATCCCCGTTATCATTCCTCAACAAGTATAGGAGTCCCAAATATTAGCCCAATATTGAGTTGAGTTGAAAAAAAGCTTAAGAAAAAGCTATTTTACTTTACCGAACATTTCAAAGGTGTTGTTTACCAAGTCCCGATCTTTGTTTATGATCCCAAGTTGCACCTTCCTAGTTGCATGGGGTCAAGACTAGGGGCCATGACCTCATATCTAATTAATTCCCACTCTTCTTAGCTTTCTTAGCCTTTGGTGGTGATCCCCTACATATGTTGAGCTATGTAGGGCCAAGGACAGGGGCATGGAGTTCCCTTGCCTATGTCTAGACTTCAATGGTGAGTCTTTCCATCCTCTTGGTTGTATCATGCTAGGATTAATGATTCACTATTAAAAAAATAATGGCATAGTACAACTCTTCACATAATCTAACATGACTTTAGATGGGTTCTTTATGTTAAGTTTTCCCCGTTTACTTTGCTTTAAGCAATTGACCATCATTTGATCTATATCTAGATCAAGACCCATAAAGCTAAAGCAATTTGATTCCATCTTTTTGAAATTAGTGTGGACTAAGATCAATCTCTTGCTCACTATAAAATTACACATTTTGTCATCTATCTCTATCATTCTCTAAATTATACACATCCTTTCTTAAGCTGCAAAACCTAGAATGTCTACCAACATTATTATGTGTTTTCCTTACAAAGCATACATTAGAAAAGAAGACAAAAATAAATAGGTAAAGTTTATTGCACATAATTTGTACTTAATGATAGATGTAGTAGACACATGAATACACATATACATAAAAATAAAGTTGTAGACTATCCATGTGCATTATACATACATATTTTGTACAAATATATACATGTATACATACATATATATGTATATACATATGCAATGTATGTTGTAATTCCCCTCTGCGCTTCATCTAGACAGTGTTGTTGTATGCGGCTTGGACTGTCTTTGTTGATGTCATTTTGTATTATGTTTCGTAGTTTGGTTTGGTAATGTATGTGAGTATGTTTCTTGGAGTTATGGTTACGTATGTGCTTGGTTTGATTATTTCGTTATAATTGAAAGCAATGAAATTTAAAGACCTTGGTATAATTAAATAAAAGTTTGAATGTGATTGAAGAATTAATTAAATAAGTATTTACTTGATTTTAATAAATTAAATTTTATGATTTAAAATGAAGTATTTAAATAAATATATTAATTTAAAAGGGGAAATTACATTAATAAATTAAATATATTAAATAGTTAATTAAGTATGTGAAATCACAAGTGATGATTTATGAATTATAAAATTAAAACAAGGAGGGAAATAAATTGTGCTTAGTGGGGAAAATTAAAAGAAAAGAAAAGAAAAATAAATTAATTAAATTGGGAGTGGAATGCAGTTATGGGAAGGAATAAATGAATAAGGTAGTGGAAGTTAACTATGAGAGGGGCAATTGTTTTAATTTCTGAGGAAATTATTGCATTCTGTTGTACAGAGTTTCTTGATTTGGTTATCTCTGGATTTTGAAATTTTCGGGGGGCTTTTAGGAACTAATCTTGAAATTGGGGATTTTCCTGGAAGTTTTCTGGTTCTTGGATTGGAGTTCTCTAGGTTTTCTTATAATTCTAAAAGGGATTCCAGAAATCAATTTGCTGGAGGTGTTATTGGAGCTTTGAAGAGTTGATAAATTGCAACTTGGAGCTCAGATTCAACAACCATTCTCATCTCAACATCAATCTTTATCTCTTAGACTCCAGGTTTCATAGCTTTTTACCTCTGTTTAATTTTTTGTTAATTGATTAGAAGAAGATATTGTTCTTCAAACCAAATTAGAATCTTGTATGGGGATTGTAAGAAAATTAAAATAGAAAAGTTGTTGGTAGTCGACACCCCTGCCTGTAGGTTCATTGTGCATATCTTTGTTTAAGGAAAACTCTATCTCCTTCGCATTTCTTACTTACTCTTTTGGATATGAGATTCGTTCTTTCTGTATCCCTATCGTATTTTGGGATTACTACTTGTTTCTTTTTTCTTTGTTTCCTTTTTGCTGAAGAACAAGCTCGCCCTTGATGTAGATGCTTTAGTAATTGATGATTGATATTATAGAGGTTGTAGATATAATCTTGATATTAAAATAGCTACTCGCTTTGCCTTCACACGTATGTTTTTTGAACCAAAGTTTCTCCTGCGTCAACAACGCCGTTCACCATGTTTTATTTTTTAGACTTTTCTTTGCTCCCAATGTCTGTGGGTATTAATCTTTGTGTTTTGCATGCTTGGGAAGCCTTGAATCTTTGTAAAGAGAAAGTTTCTTTAACAAATATTCTGTATGAGTCAGTTTATAAGCCGATACTTGAATCTTGGGTTTCAAAGTATATTTAGTGATATTATTAATATGTTGAGTTAAGTTTGTTCGGTAGTATAACCCTTCCACATGCTTCGTTGCCCCTCTCTGGTTGAGTCAAACTTTATAATTGCTAACTATGAGACAACTGTAGTGTATTCTTAAATGCATGGAGACTTTATTCGTTCATTGCTCATAACGTCACTGCCTATAGGATATACTTTGTCACTGAGCTATCCACGGATTTTTACTAATGCTTATTTTGTCAACATATCTGCCAGCTGCGCCCTTGAGGTCCCTTCTTGATGATTATATGACATAGCAAGTAATAACCATTCTTGCGCGCCGCTCCTTGCTTTCCTCCTTGATTCGATAGAAATCAGATATATAAGAATGCCTTAAATGAATTCTTTGAAACTTACCTGTCACACCCGTAGTACTTGAAAATAGAATGTTGCGTTGGTTAAATAATCTCTCTGATTTCACCGTGACACTTGAACTTAATAGGAAGTTTAAAGATTTGAATAACCTTCTTGATTCTACTGTCAATCTTTCGCAGCTGTAGCACTTGAAATTAAAATATTGTCAAAGCTCTAATAGGATAGAGAGTGGGCAGAGTTTTACTTCCAGACTTCAAACTTGAGCGCGTCTCTAGAAACTTGCCACCAAATAGAAATGTGTTAAACTCAAGAGGGGAAAGATTGTACATTAATTCTCCTAGCCATGCACCGCCATATCTTTGTTTTAAGAGGTCAGTAGCAATGAATTCAACCTTAGGCAGGTGTTGATTGGGATGCGAATTGTTTAGTGGGTATATTTATTGTGTATTCGACATATGAGTGTTGATGTGAATGATATATGCGTCATAGCTTGTAAGACTTACAGTTCTATACCGTCTGGTACCGTCTTGGTGTATAGGTTTGGGTGTGAATTAAGTGAGTTACTATGAAGTTTCGAATTGATTTGAATGAAATTCATTCGCATTCTATTTATTACATTTTGAGGCTGAGAGCAGTGCACCAATACATTGAAAGAATTGCAACCAAATTAAAGATGAATTTATTTATGTATATCCTGCCCAAGTTTTTAAGTCTCCGTTAAAATTCACAAAATACTTTAAAGGCTCGAAAGTCATACTGAGACATCCATTTCATACACTAAATAATTCGATACTTCTTATGTTTGCTTCCCTTCTTGTACTTCATATCCTATGCTAGGTAAATCTTGGTGCGCACTGTATATGTGCCTTCCTTAGTTTTGATTTTCGTTTTGAATAACTGATGTCTATTTTCTTTAAACCAACTTAGCTTTGAGGAATGCACATGAAATATAGTTGTAAGCGCTGCATATGCGCTAGGTTAACACTCTTCTTTATATGGACATTCATTGTGTATTGCGCGATATATGCATTGTGCTGTAGTTTGAGAGCTATGTCTGGATCTGAGATCTCTTAGTAAACTATGAGTTTGATTGTCATGCACCGTGTTTTAGAGTATCGGCTCTATAGGTACAGTGTAGAATGGATTTAAATGTTTTCAATCTATTTTATTTACCCTTCGACTAGTGGCATGTACATATAGATATATAGTTATATTTGTGTGTTATTTATATATAAATATCTATATGCATACAAGTATAAATAATTTTGTTACATTGTAGTTGACATTATATACAGTATCCATATTATATAATTATATTTATACATGCTTACAGAGTATCAACTTCTACAAAAAAATTATATATTACTATTACTACAGCTGATTGGAATCTTTAATACGCTCATTTTTCTATATAAGAATATATATATATATATACATATAAATTATTTGTATGTATGTGCATACACACATTTATACCTACATAAAATTAACCTAATATTGTGAAAAACTTGTCAGTTCAAATTGGAGATAATGCAAATATGTAAAAGTATGTTCTATAGGTGGATATGTTGATTAAGTAGAATATTGGAAATGATTACAGTGTAAATCTAATATGTAATCCATGATTCTCTTGTCGATCGGAGTTATTGGTATGATTATTGAGTAAAGGTGTTTGTCTGATTCTAATGTAATATTCAAGTTATCTCGCAAGGTTGATATTGATGGTCTTCTAGAGGCTTGTGAATTGTTATTAATTTGATGCATATGTTGATTTTTGAAATTCGTTGATGTGATGATTTCCATCTGATATTGAAAGAGGGCTAGCCATGTATTGTTGCTTGCTTCATGGTTGATTCTTCGTGTGGGATAGTCCATGCCTCGTTGTGATGTATGTTCTTGTTGTTATGAGATTGTGCATTTTGGTTGCCCTGTCTTTTCTATTGGCTTTTCTAGTTGTAGAAGGGGGAGTGGCTTCCAATGGGGGTCGACGCATAAAGTGGCGTCTAGGACAACCCAAGTGGAAGTTTCCTAATCAAGTAAAAACTTAATTAATTTACTAGGGGGTTGGGTAGAATTTCACTTAACTAAGATGTTCTGATGCCTCACCCAAGCTTGTAGTGCTCGTTTAGGCTAAGGTTGGGTAGGGAAGGCCTGGTCAGTAAAACCAATATCCTAGTCTCCACGAGAGGATAATTGGTCCTGCATGTGTTACCCTATGGGGCCAACGTCGAATGTGCGAATGTCAAGACAACCATAGATGGGGGCTAGTGTTTGAAAGAAGAATTCCAGGACAACCCATGCATAGACCATGTGATGACACTCTCCCCGCTACAACCTTGCATTTATTTGTTGGTATTTCCATTTAATGTATGTTATACCTCTAGAAGTTGTATCACTGTTGTTTTGTGTGATTTTTTTCTTTGTTTGTGGGAATCCCTTAGAGTCTAGTTGTGTCAGTTGATTGCCACTTTGTCATTCAATGATGGTGGGACCCCTTCCTATCTCCTAGCACGGGGGGTGGACCTATTATGCCTTGCATAACCACCCCATTTTATTTTGGAACAAAACGGGTCCCCTTTTTCTTTTTTTTTCTTCGCCTTTGGTTGTATGGTTTGGTCTTAGGAGTTCTTTTGTTTTCCTCCTGAGTTTGTCTTTTGTCCTGTCAAATTTTGGTTCTGCTTCAGCAAGAGTTGGGTTTCTTTTTGTTATAATTGAAGGTGTGATGAACAATAGTTTATTTTATGTGCTTTGAGGACTAATGGAGGAATTTGTGTTGTAGGATTAAATCATTCGCCCAATGATATTTCTCAAGGAATTCAGTTAGGAAGCATACCTCAATCAAGTTTGGCATAAAACTCCTAATGAAGAAAGTCGCTAAGACCCTCCTATTGTCTTGCTGACTGGTAGTGTGGTTCTATTCATTTGAAATATACCGATCGGCCAGACATTTTAATTGCCATGGGTTTTTATATGTCTCGCCGACATGCAAAAGTCTCACCGACCGTTGTGCATAAAGCTAGCATCGCCGAAAGAACTTGGGTTCGGGGAGAAGTCTTCCCGATTGATAGAAGTCTCGGCGAAAGGGGGTAGCTTCGATGAAAGGTCTGGCCGACTGCTGAGGTCTCGCCGAAAGGAGTTGGCATCGGGAGAGGTCCTGCCAACTGATGAAGGGTCTCGGTGAAAGGTCTGAATTCACTGTGAAGTCTCGCTGACAGGGTAGAGTCTCCCCGAAATGAAATGAGCTCTCGTCGAAACAAGGTGGCTTCGATGAAAGGTCTTGCCGACCCGATAGGGTCTTTCCGAAGGGGTGAGGTCTCGGCGAAAAGAGGTGTCATCGGGGAGATGTCTTGCTGATGGTTGTTAGTCACGCCGAGGGATTCTCCCTTCGGCGTAGTGTTTGAGCTTGGCGAAAGGTCTCACTGACCAAGCAGGGTCTCACCGAAACAAAATGAGCTCAGGGAGAGTGGAAGAGCCCGGCATGATATCTTGCCGATTGGTGGTATTCTCGCCGACATGTTTTGTGCCTTCGGTGTAATGTGTTGAGCTCGATATGATGTCTTGCCGAGTGCGATTGTCTCGGTGATGAAAGGGAATATCGCTATAACTTTGGCTGCCCGCCATGACCTCTGGCCAACTCGCTGAAGTCTCGCCGATAGGAGGTGTCATCGCTATGAAGTTCCAGAAACCAAGTGGAGTCTCCCCGAAATAAAATGAACTCGCCGAGGGATCTTGAGTTTGGCATAGTATCTCGCCGACTTGATGGTGTCTCACCGAAGGATGAAGGGCTCGATATGAGGTCCTGCCGAGAGAATAGAGTCTCGCCGATAGATATGTGGCTACGGTAGGACTCATCATTGAGAGTTTGCATTCGATAAGAAGTCTTGCTGACAATGGGGAGTCTTGCTGATAGCAATGGATTTTCCAATGGAAAAGGGATATCGGTGTGACCGATGGGAACTCGCTATGACCTCTGACCGATAACGATTGTCTTGCCGATGGTTTTTGTGATATCGATATAACTTTTGCATTTGATATGAGGTCTCACGGATAGTTGTATGCTATGCCAATGCTGTTGTAGAGTATAATCGCATCAGTGAGACACGGCTAGTGTCTCACTGACATGTGATTCTGTCTGAATAGATTTTGACCGTCTGGGAATCTTTCGTGGCATATGTTCAACCAATTAGAGGGAACTAAGGGCGAACCATTGACAGTTTGACTGATTGACTACCCCTATGAAGAAGATCAACAGAATGTGTGTGGCATGGGTCAGCTCGATGAAGCAATGGTGTTTCGATCTAACAGGGGAGGTTGGATGTTGCTTCTCAAAGATGGTCAAATTGCAGAAAGATCCTGAGCACAAGAAAGCCGAAAGGAAGAAAAGGCCATGAGTCTCAATGGCAGCTGGGATCTCTACTGGCAAAAGGTAGATCGATATTAATGGCTATACTCCAGGGTATTCAAAGCAGCCCTGATGGAAGTTCGAAGGTGAACACGGAGGCCAGAAGTTAATGCAATTGTTGCAAAAGATTTGAAGGCTTCTCCTAAGGGTGATCCTTCACCAACATGAACACAAGGATGCATATTGAATGTGGCATTAACTTCATTCCAAAAAAGATCTGAGGGCCAACCCTTATGAAGTGGGTTATTTTTGTAAACCCTAAAACAGGGGTCAACACATTCTTTTTGGCACGTTTTGTATATATGGCATTTTTGCCTCTTTTAGAGGAGGTACGAGTTTAAAAAAAAGAGAGAGGGAGATTTTTTAGAAACCAGTAGCAGTAGAGAAATTTAAGAGTAGCAGTAGAATAGGAGTTAGATTTGACAAAAGGAAGTGATGTATCTTTCAAGTTTTCTTACTATAGATGGAAACAATCTGAAGACATAGGTTTTCTGTACACTGGTGATTGTGCCAGATTTGTAAATGTTGCTTATCTATTTCACTAACAATAGAAGCAACCAGATTTAAATCTACTTCATATTGTGTTCCTGAATGGTGTTTATCTTGGGTTAATCATTTGATTTGAAAAGCTTTCAAGGAATGAAGTTTTATTTTATGTGTTATTTAAATAGTGATTTGCAATATGTTGTTGAAATTAGCACTGTGAATGAATGAGACTGTGTGTTAATCACAAGTTAATTTTGTTCTGCAGTTTTAGTTAACAATTCCTTCAAAGGTAACAAGTTTGGTTAAGTTGGATGGATTATTATTCTCTTCAGTTCCAAAGCTTTGATCTATCTTTTTCTGTTTCTTTAAAAACCCCAGTTAAAGTAGGTTTGAATTTATGTTTGATCTTAGAACAATCCAGAAGCTCAACACCAGCAGGCCCCTTGAACATTATAGTTCACATCAACCATTGAGTGAAATCAGCACAGTTGAGAACCGATTACAAAGACCTTGGGAGTTTGATATCCATGTGTTATTCTTTCTCTTTCAGGAGAGCAAAATAGTAATATTCTGCTTAACTGTTGTTGTGCTCATCTGAACCATCAATAGGACCTTTTGGTCCACACGGTTGGGTGGAATGTGTTTCGTTATCCATTGGGTTCCCTTTACTTGTACATGTTGTGGCGACTTCTCTTGTTCTGAAGACTTCATCATTGTACCGAAACTTGGGATTTGTTACCTATACATTTGTATTGGACCACATTTGATGTATCTTGTACCTTGCTTGGTGTACACTCCTCTCTTGTAATGAGGAGATATTATTGATTCTAATGTATTTGTAAGATGATACTAATGTAACTCTATTATGTGATGAATTATGTATTCAATGATATTGTACATGTTAAATGGAATGGATGTAACAATTAATCTTTTATGTTTATATTATGGATGTATCTCATGAAACACTTGATTATTTATAATGTGTAGATGTGATGTTTAATTGATGTTAGAATTTGGTTATTAAAACATTTTATGGGTTTTGTTAATTTAGATAATGGGAACTACGTAGCATAGGTGTGACCCTTAGAGGAATTAGAATAGTATGTAAGTTTATGTTCATTTACAATCGTGTAACATTACTTTTAAAAAAAAAAAATTGTTTTGTTTTCAGCTACTAGTGTGTTGTCCTCTAGGGTTTGCGGCGGGGGCATTACATATGTATATATATATGATATATATGTATGTATATATATCA
Source organism: Sequoia sempervirens (assembly GCA_007258455.2). Taxonomy (NCBI): domain Eukaryota; kingdom Viridiplantae; phylum Streptophyta; class Pinopsida; order Cupressales; family Cupressaceae; genus Sequoia; species Sequoia sempervirens. The sequence continues at coordinate 13,452 of VDFB02124197.1, read as the reverse complement.
TATATGTATACATACATTGCATATTTATATACATATATACTTATGTATACACTTATGTCTATATAATGCACATGGATAGTCTATAACTTTATTTGTGTGTGTCGGCACATGTGTGTACAATAACTCCTCTTAGTGCAAAATTTGGGGGTTGTAGAGAGTCTAGTTTAAATCTTATCTATGTGGACCATGAGTTACCAACTATCAAGAAATCCTACTCTTCTCCCACTCTATTAACCCAACATTAGAACTACTTATTATCAAAATTGCTTTGTAACCTTTTCTTTTTCTTGTCAAACATTATAACTTAGCAAATTTTCTTATTAAAATAAGTTGAAAAATTAACAAATTTTTAATTTGTTTATTTTACAAATTGACAAGTGGGAAACATTACAAAAAAATAAGCAATTTGTGAACATTCTTTCCATAACAACTTATCTAGCCAAAGAAACTTTTCATGTAATTGTAACTTTTGTCACTAAAACTGTCAAAATTATTGAGCAAAATTTCTTGTAGAGATAACTCTCAAGTGAGAAAACTAAGTAAACAAAGTACTATCCTAAACTCCATAGAAATAATACATACTCTTTATCTTTCAATTTGACTTTCAATTTTCTTTAAAGTCTATATACAACACTTGATTTCACTTTTTGTGTTTGGAGGTATCTTGGAAGGACAACAAAGATGCAACTCTCAAGGTAAAAATGGGTCAAAATATCAATCCCTTGCCTAATTTGAAAAATGATATTTGTTAATTTACATGGTAATGCACCTATTATGAGGGGGAAAATTTATAAGTACCCAAAAATGTATATGTCAATATTTTGAGTTTGATGATGGCTAGTGCCCTGAAAATATTGAATGACACAAAGAGACAACCAATTCTAGTTTCTAAGAAAAATCCCATTAACCAAACCTTCTAAACTACCTTTCACACATTTCATAACCTCTTCTATCCTCTCAATGTCTTTGTAATACCTAATTTTTGTCTTATACATTACCAAATGATATTGTTTGCAATACAAATATCACATCAACATGCCACATTGCACACCTATGCACACAAGGTGTTGCAAAAAAACACAATATCACACCAAGCACATGAAATCAATGCACTAAGCATGGAAACACAAGAAAAAAATCACTCAAACACAAGTGAAGGTCATTGTGACAACAATACAAGGAGGTACAAATTTCGTTATCTCTGATAATTGGGCCTAGGACCACAATCTCCCTCACTTATCAAACCAATAATAGGATGGGAGGATGCAATAATATGAATCCTCATGTGGGTCAAAATGATATGAACACACATCAACATAGATGAAAAATTAACATTAAAATCTAAGGATCGCACATTTACAAGATAGAGGGATGGAAAAAACTAAGGTCTCACTTGACACACTCTAGATTAGTTTTCCTAACACAATGCACAACTCCCAACACAGTGTAATAATTTACAAAGTACACAATGCACCAAATAAACTTGGAGGTTACACATGCAAGCCATACCCTAAGGAACAAATCTTGTATAGTATTTTTTTGAAAAAGTACATGAATTACTCACTCTCCAAGGGTCACCCCTTTCTAGAATAGGTCGCCCATAGTAAATCAAGTAACTCATGCAAGTAATCCCTATATCAATAGATTCATCCATTTGTAAATTGGGCAACCCACATACAATGTGTGTCGCCAAAAAGTGTATACTTTGCTTGATATGGGAATAATTGATGATAAATTGGACTTAATGAGGCCTTGATTTGGTGTTGTGAGGTGTCTAAACACCCACACTAGGTCTTGGGCCCTTGCAAATGAAATAAAATGCATTTAATGATGTCTTGCAAGAGTGTTGTAAGGTGTTGTAACACATCTTCACAGTTTTCGAGGACCATAATGTTATAATTCACCTAAATAACCTTACCAAGACCTATTTCAAAGTGTTATATAGTCTTGTAATAAAATTTCACACTTTCCTAGGCTTGTCATCAATATTTGCACCTTTCTTATGCTTTAAATCGCCCCTTTATGCACTTACAGGCCTTAATTAAGTGTCTTGTTGAAGAAGAACCCGATAAACAACATTTAATACATATTAATATCCGACATCCACTCAAAATTTCTCAGGTGGACCAAGTCCCCCATAGGGGCGACTTAGTCCTATTTGGCTCAAAAATCAAAATTTCTTTTAGGTTTTTATTCTTTAAGTCCTTATGTTGGCCTGTGATGAGGTATCATCAGGTTACTAAGACACAAAGGTGTATAAATAAGTTTTTTTCTCCTTATTTAACATCTCCTAGTCTCCTACAATCTCCTAAATCATAACTCATCACTCATCATGTTCTCAAGTCAAGCAAGCTAGGTTTTTGTCATTGTAAGTCATCAAGATAGCTTCTTATGACATTCAAGGGAAAATTATTAATGTTTTGTTGCAGAAATTCAAGATCAAACATCATGGCAAGTATATAACTCCATTGTCTCATGCTTCATTACATTTCTTTCTTCATTTGGTTTAATTACCTGAAAGGGGTTTGACCAAGGCAAACCCCCATGCCCTAATAATCAATATTTTCTCCTTCTTGTCTTGTGTATTCGCAAATTTAGGAACTTTAAGGCTTTGAAGATCATTGAAGATTAGGTTGAAGAATCATTGAATACATCTCCTTATTGGCCAAGCTAAAATATTAATTAAAAGTCATCTTCAGACCCAAAAATTAGAGCTTTAGAAGCAGACACCTGTGGGAAACCAGAATGCAGACCTAGGGCCTTTGTTTCCACTTCCAAATTTTTAGAGATTCAGAAGTGGACTAAGTCACCACTTTGGGTGACTTAGTCCCACTGAACTTGAATTTCAGTGATTTTTGTAGATAAGGATACCCATTTGGCAGAAACCAGATTCTAAGCAGTTTTTCTAGATTCGGGACTAAGTCGCCCAAACTAGCCTAAGTGTCCCGTCAGGCTTAAAAATCAAAATTTCCAAAATTTTAGAGTTGTTTCAAGTCTGCAACACTTCCAGGTGCACACCTTTTGTCTTACAACTTTTTATTTGGTTTTATTTGCATTTCTAGGTCATTTAGTTCATGTTTGCATATCACAATGTATTTTCCAACACTTTACATTTTCAAAGTTTTGCATCATTAAATCATTTCAATTTCAAATTAGTGCATTAGTACATCTTAATTAGGCATAATTACACCTCATTATCATATAATTTGAGTGTAAACCCTTGCATTTTGGTAACCCTTTCCATCCCCTTTCTCCTTTTAGGTGAAAAATCCTAGGAGGAGCAAAGCATTTGTGAAACGGGTGAAACCAAAATCACCGTTTACATTTTGGTGAACCTAATTTTTGAACATATTTCCTTCTAATTTTCAAGTGCATCCTAGGTTTCATTTTCATTTGCATTGCATTAGTTATTGCATTGTTTAAATTTGCATCCTAGGGTTTTAAAACTTGCACTAGTAAAAAGCTCATTTTAGCTTTGCATTATTGCATATCATTTCATTGTACAATAGTGAAATTCTACATTTACATTATAGGTTTGCATGAAAAAATACTAAACACATTAGTATTCATTAGAAAATTTAGAAAAACTTAAAAAATCACCTTACTAGGACTAAATCACCACCTTGGGCGACTTAGTCCAGTGCAAATTTTGCATCTTTGTTTTCTGCATTTTGTTTCTCATGTTTGTCATTACTATTAGATTTTGTTAGTATTTTATTTTTGTGCAATTATTTTATGGTATACTTGCATTAGTATTCTTTCTTTTAATGTAAATCATGGATAGCATTAGATTTTTACAATGTTCATTTTTCAGCATTAGTTTATAGCCCATTTAGATCAGCTTCATTAGAAAACGAAAACAAAAAACAAAACACATCAAAAGAAGCAATTCAAAAAATGATTCTATTTAGAAAACCATAGCATCCAAGCCCTTTAGTAGTGATGACTTAGGCATGTTAGATGAATCCCTTAAAGACTTCATCTCTCCTAGATCATCCACTAAAGGTTTGACACAAGAGGATGAAAGCATCAATATTCATGATAATCATACTTGTTCTTCTCCCGATAGATCTCTCCCATTGGTGACAAAGGTATCTTGGTGAAAGAAGATACAATCATTTAAGATCATGAAAGTATTTATTTTCTTCCTCCTCCTCCCCCTTGGAAAGACAAAACTGAGATCATGGCCACTACTCCTAACACCTCCTCTACTTGTGAAAATTATTTAGTGAATAAGGATAAAATCGTGCACGATCATGACAAACACATTTGTATTTCTCATTATGTATGATTTCTAAGTGGTTTTTCTTATGGTGTTGAACATTTAAGTATGCTCTTCCATGATATGAATTTTGTTATTTTTCCTCTTAATCATATGTAGATCTTACTACAAATTATTTGTACCAATCATTATATTTAAACAATTCCAAACACTCACTTGATATCATGGTATAAATAATTTTTATTAAGATCTACATATGATTAAGAGTACAAAATAAAAAATTCATATAATGGAAGAGCATACTTAAATGTTCAACACCATAAGAAAAACCACTTAGACATCATACATAATGAGAAATACAATAGGGGGCTCTCATCCTAACTAACAAGCAACTCCATTAATGTAGAAATTTATTTTTATAAGATCATGTACACTAAATGAAATGATAAGCACATAGTTAAGGTCACAAAACACATGATTCATTATTGCAATAACCTCAAATCATATATTATTCTTCATGAGCATATGATTTGATAACAAACCCCATTTGTCAACATTTTGTATGTGTCATTCACCAAGAATATATACAAAACTCATTTCAATTCACATACTAGCATTAACATATCTTCTTTTCAAAATGAATTTAATGAAAAAACTAAAGAATTAAGAAGGTAAATCACACACATGGGATGAAGACATGTATCAAAATATCATAAGGGTCTAACTATCCCCCATAAATTATATACTCCAATGCATAACCATAAGTGACATACTACACATAACCAAGGTAAGATCCAACACACATTATGCATATACCATATAAGAGGTATCTAAAGAAACATATATAAATTTCTAGGTCTTATAAGCAACATATAGAAACCAATCAAATTCATTCATTCATGTGACCAGAACATAAAGAAAATCAGTCATACCACATTTTTTTAAAAATATGGAGCTAACAACCATGAATTTTGACCGTGCTTGCTCCAAGTTAACTATAGATCAAAAGTTAAAACATCATAAGGCTCAAGTTCACCATAATAACTAATGGTTCATAATGCTTATTTAGATAAGTAGTTATATACACATAGGTTCAAATAATCTATCAAAATTATAACACTAAAATTGATATATCATTACATAAAACATATGTGGTACAAAATAATATACAAATCACAATTGGCCATGCAAAAAAAGACTAACAATGAATCCAAAAACACCAATTAACTACTACTTACCTAGAGATGGGTCAAAAGTGGTTTTATTTTAATGACTAGCTATGAAAAGGATTACATGGGAAAAAATAAGAAATATGTCTAATCTCACCAAAAATAGAGTATGATCCCACAGTCTAAGGCTATGTGGAACATGACCTACTCGACTACTAATAGATTGGGACACCAAGGTTGGGTTGACCACCTCTAGTTAATTGAGAGATATAAATTCCCTAAAATATTTCCTCTATCTCTCATGGTGAGAATTATTTCCATTAGCAATACCTCTTAGAGGTACCTATTAAGGTTGAGGAAAGCAATCCAACTAACCTCAAAGAATGAGATCACTATAGAAAGCTTTATGATCAACCCCAGAGATCCTTGATGAGGCCCAATCCTTTGCATTTACTTAAAAAACCTCAATGATAGTCACACCTCAAAATCATGGCCACACCATTAGTACATCCACTAATGCCATGACTCTGGACACAAAGTGTGACTATATTGGATGAGGTGGAAGATGATTAAGCACTTATCACAAGGCATCTAAACAATGATACCCAATTTAGCTAATATCCTAGGAAATTTTTTACCACTCAATCCATCACAATCAAAATCCATGGTCCTTGAGGAACAAGGTCCATATGATATTTCCCTTCACAAAATATTTACATGGATTAGAACAAGAATAATCATTTGTCCAATCACACTCACAAGAGATGTCCATGCAACAAGAAAATACACAAACATAGAACACACAACTAGCAACACCCTTGTGAACATGCAACTAGCAACACACTAGCAACCATGTACAAGGAGAAATACACTAGAAAACACACAACCCAAATATCCCAATGATACAACATAGGATCTGATACCAAATGTAATTCCCCAATATTTCACCCAAGACATTAATAGACAAACATGTTTTTGTAATACAAATGTGACATCACATGACACATTGCACACAAGGTGCCATGTCAAAACATAAAGATAAACTAGGCGCACAACATTGATGCACTAATCATGGTGACACAAGAAAAATAATTATTCAAACATGGTTCAAGGTCAAAATGAAAACAATGTGAGGAGGTTGATATTTCTCTCTTATTATCATTCCTAAGACCATGATCTCCATACTTGTTAAGCTTAGAAAAATATGAGAGAATGACAACATATTAATCCATGGGAGGCTAAAACCACACAAACAAAAATAAACAAGCATGTGGAACCAACATTCACATCCAAAGAACACACATTTACAAGCTAGAGTGATAGAGGAAATTGACATCTTACTTGACACACTTTAGACTAGCCATTATAATGTAAGGCTCAACTCCCAACATAAAAAAATAATTACTCTCAAAGTACATGAGATACAAAACAAACTCAGAGTTTAGGCTGCAAGTAAGGTAATGTTTCCACTTTGTGCCTTCCCTTTTATTTACCATTAGTTATAATTGAATTCATAAATCTTAATGGGTTTATCATCACTACTGTATTTAGTTTCATTTTCTGACGAACGTTTGTTGAAATTTTGACAAACTCTCATCGAAACACCGATGAAACACTACCAAAAAATTCATCAGAAAGTTTTCATCGCTTTACTGACACACCTTGAAATGTTGAACTCACAACGTGACTTCGTCGGTACTCTCCATGGTAAAGGTGTTCTTATGTTCGTCAAAATTCCGACGAAACATGTGTCGCTTTATCGACGAATCTTAGCTAGAAAACAAGCGGCAAAAATCAACCAGAATGTCGGAACACCACCAGCCAATCGTCGAAATAGCGACAAAATAGGAATGTCATAACATTGGTCATTTCATCAGAGGTACAACAAGTTCATCGGTCATTTTTTGAAGTTTCGTCGGTCATGTTCGTCGAAATTTTGATGAAACTGTGCAATTTTTTTTAAAAAAAATGTAATTGGCTGGTGTAAAGCCAAATTCCACAATGTTTGCCAACATCCTCCCTGCTTGTGCAAAAAGGGGAGCTTTGTAATAGGGTATGGACATCCATCAAAACATAAAGGAAAGAGGATTTTCATCAATTGTAGTTGCAACCGCCCTATTAGACATGTATGCAAAATGTCGAAGCATAGACAAGGCACATGAATTGTTTGAAAGAATGCCTCAAAGAAATGTCGTCTCATGGACTGCAATGATTGCAGGATATGCACAAAATAGATTTGTTCAAAAGGCTTTAGAAATTTAAAAGAAAATGTAATTGGCTGGTGTAAAGCCAAATTCGATAACCTTTGTGAGCATCCTCCCTTCTTGTGCCAAAAGGGGAGCTTTGGAACAGGGTATGGACATCCATCATAACATAATGGAAGGGGGAGTTTTGTCAAATATTATAGTTGGAAATTCTCTAGTAGACATGTATTCAAAATGTGGAAGTATAGATATGACACGTGAAGTATTTGATGGAATGGCTCAAAGAGATGTCATCTCTTGGAATGCAATGATTGTAGGATATGCTAATGATGTTTCAATAACTTTGGTGTTTATCTTCTCCCCATCATTTTGTATGCAATTGACATGTGGTTACTTTTGTTATCTCTTATGTGCATAAACAACTATTTTGCATGTGTGTACTTCAAAAGAAAATAATGATAAAATTACCAAGTTTCAAAGTTACTACACAAGGGTTGCAAATGATAATAATAATGGTCGTTGTATTTGAGAAGGAATTAGGGAAGAAATTTCCTCTAAAATTTGTTGATAAACCTAAATATTTTGAAACTCTATATGCATTTATAGAGAAGGTTGAGAAGGAATTGAATTGGGAAAGCATTACATGGAAGATCTATTTATTTATTGGCCATTGGAATGTTGGCTTCCCTAATATATGACCTCAAGAATCAATTATAAATCAATAACAGATTGAAAAGCTATATATTATCTTTTTTGTAAGAGGATGGAATTTTGGGATACAAAACTTTTGGTTTCTTTCACATTGTACAACAACAAAAGAGTGAGTTTTCTCTCTTCATCATATAACAAAAGATGTACTAGGAAAAATACATAATTGATGTTGTGATCTAGCTAAAGATGCCCGGATGAGATATAAAGCTTCCTAATGGTTATAATTCAGGAGTTAATGCACAGTAACATGGCATTCAGACAAAGGAGCAAACAAGGTTTGTTGACCAAATCACTACAACCAAATATTTGCATTAAGCACTTGAGTTACCCCCTTGCTGCATATCCTATTATGAATTCCCTAAAGTACTTGGATCTTATACAATTTTATGTACATCTTCAGTTATTATAAGTCACAAATAAATTCTTTATTAACTAATTAGAAAAAAATTCTACCTTTTTTTGTACTTTAGAAATGATAATTTTTTCAAAAAAATAAATGATCTGCATGCCTGTAATCTCACAATGCTACTTATTTGTTCACGGTCCAAAGATTGGAAGACAATATACTTATCAATATGATTTATGAACTCAGGTCGGAAGGTGGCTTGTGTTGCTTCAATATAAAATAAGAATCCAAAATATTGATTACCCTTGTTGAACCACTTAACTTTAGCACTTTCATCTATATGGTTTTTTTCTACCCCCATTGTAACTCTATATAGCCTCTTGTTCTTTAGTATTAGTTGAACCTTAGTTTTCCATTGATGGTAGTTAAATGGAATTAGAAGAGGAACTAGAACATTTGAATCCATGCTTGTTGATTGTTGCAACGAATTTAGAAATGAAAAAAAGAAAAGATAGGAGGAAGAAGTACACACAACACAAGGCTATCCACAAGATAGTTAACTGTCCTGTTGTAGCCAACCAATTAGGCCTCTTGGAGCAGTGTTGTTTTGGTCCATTGCTCTTTTTCTATTCACTATCATGAAGGAAGGTTTTGAGGCCTTGTAGGGGCATATAATACCTGTCTAAGTTCAATGGTTTGGGCTTGGTATAGGCTTGTATGTGGATTTTATTTTGACTGTCCTACCGGGCAGGGCTACAAGGGTTAAAAGGGTAAAGAGGCCTAAAGGTTAGAAATGAGAAAATGGAGTTTCCTAAGTGTAAATTAGGGTGTTAAGTTTTGGTTTGGTCCCATTTGACATGATCTACGTGGTTACAAACCCTCTTGGTTGTGAGAGTACAAGAACCCTAGGTGAGTTGGGTCTTTTCCTTGAAGGAATAGTGGATTGGAAAGGTCCACTTAAAGAGTATTTGAGAGATTTGTGCTAAGTTGGTGGTTTGATCATCTAGTTGATCATATAAAGAAGCTTCCCCTACTCACTCTCAATCACTTATTCCTACATAGTTCACTATCCTTGGTCTATCAATCACTTAATGTATTCTTTCCATGTCACAAAACAAGAATCTTCTATCATGAACAAGGTTGTAGTATGAAGGCCTGTAGCATACTCTAGGATCTACTCATTTCCTATCAAATTTCCCCATAATAACCCTTGTTATTTTCATGATGGACATAAGCTAATGCATTATTCTTCAATTGTGACAAAACCGTTATGGAGTTACCCTCTCAAATGACACATGAATGCATAAATTTGAGAGGAAGACAATAAGTTGAATGAATGTACGTAGAGAAATTTTTGCATACCTACAGATGGTACAAAATTTCATGGTTAAGTGGGAGCGTCCCATCAACAACAAGATCCAAGTATTCATGTATCTATATCAATCGAGCCTCTAAACCCTTCAGAGCTGTCTATTTTTCCACTAACCTGTTATGCACAAAAAGTCAAATTTTAGAGTTATGTCACCACTAAAAACAAAAGAAATAGAGATTTGAAACCAAATCCACACACAACACAATGTGGTATTCATACAAAGCCATACAAACAAACTAAACTCAAAACATTGGAATGGAAACAACTTGAAATTATGATGTAGAGCATGGATTCAGTTTACTCAACTGGAGGCACATTTCACAATAATGGGTTCTTCATGTAAAACATCTACACAAGGTTCAAATAGTAAAGAGATTGATGAAAGATAGAGGAATTAAAAACATACTTGGATGTAATCGATTGAGCTTCTCTTGTTTCGAGAATAGTTTAATATTCTCTACTTAACAGGGCCAACCACGTGATGGTCAAAGCTCATTTGGCCCCTCCCCCCACCCTCACATCACTCTCAATTCCCCATACCCAATCATCTAACATTAATCATTCATTCATCCATTAATATATAAATATCTGCTCATTAATATATTCACATTCATTCATTCATCCATTAATAACATATAGTATTCATTCATTCATCCATTAATAATATATAATATCTATTCATTAACATATAATATCTTATTCATTCAATTGTTACATATTATCAAAATATGGTTGTTACACATGATTACAATCACTTTTTTTTTGTTTCTTTCATTTTGTATTAAAAAGCTAAAAGTGGAGTATCATTTTCTAGTCTTCTATCCTCTTCGGGCTTGTTCTTCCTCCTTTGTTTGATCTTAATAGACGCTTAGTCGTAATCGATCACGACGTGGAGGCCGCTTCAAGGGGGGTCTGCTGCAATAACAAAGAAATGTTAAATTGATATATTTTGTTATTATTGTTACAAGTATTTTATTAATTAAAAGAACATTAGAGTGGTTATCTTTACCTGATGGGGCCACATCATGTTCTTGATCTTGTCGTATAGCCTCGTGCTCAACATGTTGAACACCCTCTAAATCCTAATCTGGAGTTGAAACACGAAAGGTTACATTAATGAATACACCAATTGCAATTAAATATGTTTAAAAGAACATTAGAGTGGTCCTCTTTACCTGATGGGGCCACATCATGTTATTGATCTTCTCTAGCCTGATCATGCTCAAAATCATGTTCAATTAAAGATGTTTAATTGTATTAATCCATACTACATTTTCTATAGCACATGAATACATCCAGTATCGAGATGCACACCATGACCTTCATTTGCAGGTTGTGCTCCACCCTCACCAGGTTGCATTCCAATGTCAGGTACAGTATTATCATTGTCTATCTATTTAAAACAAATAGGCACATAATTACTTTATGGTGGAAATTAATATTGAATAGATTGCACAAGTAATCAAATTTAAATAAACTTTATTGAGTTTATTTACCTGTGTATCGGATGCAGTGGAAGATTGTGTTTGCCCAGTCAAGACTCTTAGGCGTTTAGCCACGACTTCATAGCCATGCACTAGAAGGAAATCTTCATTTCCTCTTCTGTGGGTGCTCTGTTGAATTCAAAGCCCTGCATTTTTGCATAAGATCATGAATTTTGCAATTTATTATTTGGATGCAATATTTCATTTATTGATACTTACAATTCTTGCAGCTAATTTCATATAACCACCAGAGCCAAGTTTGTGTTGCCTGTGGTTTTCTAGTCTTTACTTTGTTGCCTTCGATGTGTCGGGCAACCTATGAAAAGTTTGAAATATGTTAGATTATGCAAAAATAAAGAGTAATCAGTATATAATTACATTGTTGATAGTATCACATACCTTTCCTTGGCCCGGTGGTGTCTTTCCTTTTTTCTTTTTAGCCTTCTCCTTTACATCTAACACCAGGTCCTTCCACTCCCTCTCCGGAATCATGGGGGGATGCTCGTACTTTTTGTTATTCTCTAAATGTGACCTATATTGGTCCCTCACATACTTTAGATATGTACCAAATTTCTTAAGGACCTTCGTTCGGTTGAATGTTTTATCACCGAACAACACAACTAAATGGTTAATGAGCTCATCATTTAAATCTTGATTTTGGGCATTCCACCATGTATGTATGGTGGGCCCAAAGAGCTCCAATGTTATATCACCTAGATGTTTATAAAAAACATCATTTCCTACAAAATGATCATGGGATCATTAGTCTAAAAAGAGTGATCAATAAGTAAATTTCAACTGGACTATATATAATAATAATTAAAATATTTTAAATTACCTGGAACCTTCTCTATCTTTATGGGAACGAAATCCTTGGTCACCACAAATGTGACTAGCAATGTTCCCATACTAGTAATACGGGAAGATCCAGGAAATGTTGCTAAAACATCACCAGCACTAGTGGCCTCTGCATCACTAATAATACCTGATGCATGCATGCTATGTGTTGCCAAAATTTCAGTCGACAATATAGGCACGGATGATGGGGTTAGATGATCATGTGATGTATGTGTAGGAAGATCAGGATTGACACTTGTACGAACCCCTACTCCGAGGGCAGCACCTGTAGTACCCTGATCGTGGGAAGCAGCATCATGAGGACACAAAAAATCTTGTAAAAACAACACATATTTAGTTCATGACATAAAAGATTACAAATTATAAAACCATGAATGAACTTATGTTATAATTAAAGACCTCATGACAACTTACTTGCAAGTTTTGTACTCTCTTAGTCAATATTTTAACCCTCTCTCTTATCTCATTTGTTTGAGGCACTATGAATAACAATTGAAGGATTTCTTCATTGCATTTTTTTGTGTCTTCCTTATCATATCGATAGGGTTTGTTGAATATGTGATGTCATTATCCAATAACAGTGACTGCACCTCGACCCTATGGATGCTCTCCTCTACTGCTGGTGCCTTTCCCCGATCAGCTATCTGCAACAAGAATATTTAAAACATTATTGAAATTAACCCAATAAACTTATGAAAAACATAATAATAAAACATTTTTCTCATATCTAATTTGTACAATTACAATGAGGTAAACCCGGTAGAAGCGTCAGATGCATCATGATTTGTGGTCCGCCGTTTTCCCGTATAATTCACTGTCCTCACAGACAAAATTAAATATAAAAAAACATTACTAAAATGAAAGCAATAGACTTACGAAAAAAAACATAATAATAAAATGGTATATTGGAGTCATTATTTGGAGGTTGGGTAAAATGGTATATAGTACTTACCACCCCCATAGTAACTGTGTTTGTATCTAAGCGATTCAAATTGTAATCGATTAGCAACTCTTCCCTTGTAGTTATTGATTTTATCACACATACAAATACACGGTTTCCCTTGTGTGCCTCAAATATGTAATTGG